>JAGKTI010013311.1:0-23252 GCA_018397915.1 Birgus latro
GGCTCCGGTACCTCTTATAGGCCCTCTCCTTGTTGCGGACAGCATTAGAACAAGCGTGATTAAACCAAGGCTTTCTTGCATTAGTCAGAGGATATGAGAAAGGAATGTATGCTTCCATGCCTGAGAGAATAACCTCCGTAACGCGCAAGGCACACTCAGATGGCTCCCGGCCATGGAAGCAATAATCATTCCATGGAAAATCAAAGAAGTACTGCCTGAGGGCCTTCCAATCTGCAGCTCCAAAGTGCCACAGGCGGCGTTTCTCTGGAGGGTCCACGGGCCGTACTGGAGCGATTGGACATGTTAAGGTAATAAGATTGTGATCGGAGGAGCCCAACGGAGAGAAAAGATGAACAGTGTAAGCAGAAGGATTAGTTGTTAGGAAAAGGTCAAGTATGTTGGAACTCTCACCAAGGCGGTCAGGGATACGAGTAGGGTGCTGTACAAGCTGCTCTAGGTCATTAAGGATAGAAAAGATGTAGGCTTGTTCACCAGGTGCATCAGTTAAAGGAGAGGAGAGCCAAAGGTGGTGGTGAACATTGAAATCTCCTAAAATGGAGATTTCAGAGAAAGGAGAATTGGATAGCATGTGTTCCATCGTAGAAGTAAGATAGTCAAAGAATTTTTGATAGTAGCATTAGGAGATAAGTAAACAGCACAGATATATTTAGTCAGAGAATGACAGGAGAGCCAAAGCCAGAGAGTAGAGAATTCAGAAGAATCAAGTTCAGGAACACGAGAGCAAGATAGATCGTTGCGTACATATACACAACAGCCACCTTTGGCTTTGAAATGAGAATAGAGAAAGTAAGAGGATACAGAAAAGGGTTTGCTATCAGTTGTCTCAGACAGCTGAGTCTCAGTAAGAAAGAGAAGGTGAGGTTTAGAGGAGAAGAGGTGGTGCTCAACAGAGCGAAAGTTAGAGGAAAGGCCGCGAATGTTACAGAAATGAAGAAGGAGTGAGTCAGACAGTGGTTCCAGGCAGCTCCGAGAGTCGTCACCGGGAGAGGGGCAGATGGTGGGGGGATTTATGGTCCCCCCCCCTGGAGACTCCGAGGCACGATTATCATTAGCCATTTTTTAAACAAATTTGAAAAGGAAGTGTAGTGTGTAGCGTGTATGTAGTTTGGTGTTGACAGTTGGAGAAACTTGTATTGGAAAGCATGCTGCTCTACTCTCTGTGTTACTGAGATACTGAAAAAGTTCAGCAAGGGGGATGGTCAGGAACAAGTCCTGAGGGCTGATGAAACGGGAGCTCCAGCTCTCCCTGTCATCAGCTGTCCATCCTCCTAGGGAGTACTGCCCTGCTTGACTGGTGCTACAGTCTACTCCTCTGAGAGCCACCTCTGCATGTCACCACTTCGGCGCTAACACCCACCGTCCATATTGAATACATGCTAGGGCTGTCTCATACAGGACTGGTGTATTGGTATTAGCTGGGGTATTTTTACGACATGTCGTCGGGTCTTCTGGTAGATCAGTAAAGTCTGATTTTTATGAAATTTAATTCCTTAAACTCCCTCTCCCAGCTGGGATTTGAACCTGGATCCAGTAGGACTGCAGACCACCCCTCTACCGATTGAGCCACAGCCAGCTTGGCCAGACAAACCAGTGTTATGCAACATCAATAAAAACTTTTGAGGTGTTGGGGCAGTTCTTTTGTGCTGTGGGTATTCTTTTCAAAGCATCTGTGACAAGTGTTATGCCATATAGCAATTATACTTGGCAGTACCAGAAGAGGGCACAGCCAGACTAAACTGCACAGATATGATGATATCAGCATGAGTGGGGGACAGATGAGTGACGAATGAGAATAATTTGCTGGAAGAGAGATTTGGCAAAGTAATGAGCATTTGCAGATTTTAAAATACTATGGTAAGTTTATTATCAGCCTTGTTCAAAAACTTGCAGAAAAGTGATAAGCAGTTAATTATAAAACCAATAAATTTTACACACCAACTCAAGCCTAATGTGACCTAACCTAACCCAAGCATGAAAGCAATATTCTTTGGCCCAAACCTTAGTAACATATTACCTGTTTCTCCAGATTTTGGGTGTCAGAAATGAGTTAAACTGATAAAAGTTTATTCCTGATGCTCAGACTTGATCCCTGATGCTGAAACTTAATCCCTGATGCTGAAACTCAGTTGTGTCATATGAGCGTGACGGTGTTAATACTGTCATCATCAACCCTCTTATGGTCAAGACAACTCTAGTATCTGTTCCACCTGATTGCAATGGATTTTCTTGACACTGAGAGTTAGCCATAAGGGCCTGAGAGTTTAGTAGTCATTGCTAAGTTTAAGAACAGCTAATGCCAGATGATTTAATTCTGCAGAGTGAGCCAGAGGAGACTGAGTGTGGGATTTGTCAAGGTAATAATGCTGTCATGGTTGCACAGCTCCAGTACTCTTGCTTGTGTTAGAGGATTTAATTCAGCAGAGTGAGTCACAGGACCTGACTGTGTTTAGGAGTCGCTGTGGGATTAGATAGGGTATTAATGAGGGTGGCATGGGATTTAACACTGTTTTGATCAGTGCTTAGATGCAATTGAGGAAGACATGGCGTGAGGTACTGCATGGACAGCTCTGGACTCGGGGAATTAGCAGGGACATACAGTGGGTCTAAAGAGTACCGTACGGAGACCTGCCATCAAGTGAATACACCTACTCATTAAATACTCTTTACTCTAACTTGGCCTAAAACTGGCATCCTTTTATCTTGAATGCCGAGTTGTAGCAACAGATTTACAGTAGACTCTGATACTGGACTATACAATACTCATTTTTTACTCTAACATAGACAGAAAATTAGCATCCTCTTATCTGGAATGCTGAGTTATACGACAGATATACACCAGAATTGGATGCTATACAGTACTCTTTTAACTCATAACTTGGCCAAAAAAATAAAATCTCTATCTTGAAAGCTGAATTGTAACAGAAGATTTCCAAAAGTATATTGCTATACTTTTTTTCTTTTCTTTTTTTTAGCTCTAACTTGAGAAAAAAAAAATACTCTCTTTATCTTGAATGCTGGGTTGTAACAACAG
Organism: Birgus latro; assembly: GCA_018397915.1. Lineage (NCBI taxonomy): Eukaryota > Metazoa > Arthropoda > Malacostraca > Decapoda > Coenobitidae > Birgus > Birgus latro. The sequence continues at coordinate 3,053 of JAGKTI010013311.1, forward strand.
ATTTACACCATAGTATAATGCCATACTCTTTTGTATCTAACTTGGTGTATAACTGACATCTGTCTTGCCAAGTTGTAACACTATATTTACACAAGAATATGATGCTAGTCAGTGGTCATTAAATGTGTACCTTTGTGCTAAGAGTTTAAGGTCAACATCATACCTTCTCGGCACATTTATCGTGCACATCAGCATCACACTTCCCAGTCAGCTTTCTTGTTGTTGGTACTTTTTAGTATTTCTTTAGTCTAATGCCACAAGATTTTAGTACTACTTGTAGTGGATGGAGTATTGCAGTAATTTCTTGATACATCTCAACATCCAGGGTGGAGAGATGGCAATTTTAGGCCAAGTAAAAGTGTACAGAGCATAGTACAGGTGTGTTGTTGATCAGAGAATGTAGTTATGGATGACAGCAATGGAACAAGGTTATAGACTGATTACCGGGTACTGCCAACTGTATTGCCCTTCTTGGTTACAAGATACAGTTCCTTGACAAATTTTCCTTGTAAAGGAATATTTTTAATAATCATTTACCTCGTGTAATGCTTTATTAAAACTACAGTACTGTACAGGTAAGAGGATAATTCATTTACAGTACAGTACTGGGAAAACAAAAATTTCATGGTGCACCTTAATTGTGAAAATACTGTGGGAAAATTTGTTATAACATACCGTAGTTCCTAAGAGCAGAATCCTAAGTTTGAAACAGTGCTAAACGTTGTACAAAATAATGATGATGGAATGTGGCAATATTTGTACTGGTCACACCCACTCCTGTCATAAGTTTCACATTTTGTAGTGTAAGGCTTTAGAACTGATGGCAGGATCAAGCCAGTAGTTGCTGCTGTGACTTACTTGGCAGGGGAAAACTTGCTACCTGGAGGCTTGCACGGTGGAACCCTCATTAGTGGAGTCGGCAGGTAAGTCTGTCACTGGTTCATTGGTGGCTGCAAAGTCGCTGTAAGTGACCCCCTGACTATCAGACATCTTTTTCTCGACTGCCCGTTCCTTCTCCACACCCGTCGCTGTTTTTCCCTTCCTCTCCTTATTACCCCGACCCCCTTAGGGGCAGGGTGGCTCAGTGATAGAGCGTCGGACTCGGGACCGGAGGGTTGAGAGTTCGAGCCGCGCCCGGTAGCTGCCATGCCAGGAGGGATAGCGCCCTCCTGTCACCTCGCTGAAAGGCGCCACTGTATAACAATGACCAGCCAAACTGGTATTATACTGTAATTACACCAACTACCAAACAGTGGCATTAATATATTCATTATTCAGTTTGTGTTTTTAAGCAATTTCTCTTTTCTACACATCTATCGCATCTGGTTAAGATCCGGTTTGGTTTGATTAGGTTAAATCAGGTTAGGTTAGTTTATTTTAACTCTGATGCAATAAAAGACTTAGGAGAATGAGACTCTCCCCTCCTCCTTATTTACTAAGTACAGTATGTACAAAATAATTTACTATGGATGTTTATTATGGCGCCCTTAGGATACTACACACGGAATGCTTTACACACCATACACTAAACACAGGATGCTTTACACACCATACACTATACACGGGATGCTTTACACACCATACACTATACACAGGATGCTTTACACACGGCGAGGTAAAGATAAATATGGAGAGTTTTTTTCCTTTTCTTTCTTGGGCAGATGCTGCAGCTGCTTAACTCTACCCACAGTACGTCATTGGACTGAAGGGGCTGAAATGAATGACGCCATGGGACTGAAGACATGAAATACGTCACTGCATGGGACTGAATGGATTAAAATGAAAAACGTCATTGGAGTGAAGTTATCAGAAGGCAGTAGGTGAAGGGAGCAAGGTGGGCGACCTTTCCCCGATGAGCACGATGTGCGTCGTTGCAGCCTTACTGGGGGCTGTAGGCGAAGGGAGCATGATGGGCATCGTCGCGGTCCTACTTGGGGAGTCTGCCAGTACACAGATCCTGCCCCGATTCCGTTGGGCGCTGATCCAGGTGGAGGGTAATGTGGCAGGGTGACATACCTCTAGTTGATTCCATTAAGGGTAAGAGGGGCGCATGGTGGTTGGGGACGTATGTCTGTCATGTCCTGATTGCTTATTCTCTTCTCGAGCCTTTATACAGTCTCCCCTTGGTACTACCCCATACCAAACTCGTATTTCAGTAACTATGTCTGCAAGACTAAGAAGGCCTTGCTTGAGAGTGAGACAAACGGTGTTAAGTTCAGGTGGGGGGGAAAAAAAAAATCTGTACCGTACACAGCGTATATATACTGTAGCCTTTCCACATGGCCAACCCAGCTCAGTGTATTTCTCCTAATGCCTTGTATCACATCCACATCCACACCACAACAGTATCTATATTTTGATTCACTCTTTATATCAGCTTCACCCTGACCTGTTCCAGCCACAGCATTTTTCTAAAGACAACTGCTTTGAACATGTGCACATTTTGCTTTGTTCATTTCACTACAGTTCACATCTCAAACTTTCATTCGAGATATTATCAGTATCTGAAATAAAACCCATCAAGGTGTGTCACTTAAGCACTGTGCCAGGGTTAATGGCCAGTTTTCTGTTTTATAAAATTTTGAGGTTCTTTCATTTTCTCAATTTTTTAATGTAAATTTTCCTATTTTTGCTGGGTTGCATCCTCTGTTGGAGTCTTTTGTCTGGCTTTTTCCATTGGGGCTGACAAACTTTTTGGTGATATTTCATCCACCCATCCATTATCAAATCTTTTATTACCCCATTAAGAGCACAGAGTGAATAATGAGAGAAGTTCAGGGAGATGTTGCCTCTTCTAACACTGGGAGGGCTCTCCCTCTGTGGTAAGGGATCTTTGTATGCAGCATATGTTAGGAGTATAATGCTATATGGTAGTGAGACTTGGGCAGTAAGGGAAGAGGGTAAGTGTAGGCTCATACATATAGAAATGACAATTATTATGTGGATGCGCAGTACATCCTCGACTATGAGGCCTGGAGAGACTAGGTTTATATTGGAGGAGTTGAGAGGAAAGATGGGATGAGCATTTGTGCTGTAATGAGGAGAGGTAGACTGAGATGTTTTGGGTATGTGGAGAAGATGGAGGATGACAGCAATTTAGATGATTAGGCATGTAGAGAGGATGGAGGATGACAGCTGTGTGTGGAGGGTGAGACGTGTGAACACTAAGGGTAGAGTTGAGAGAAAGGATGGGGCTGGAATGTATTGGTGTTGTGATGAGGAAGGGTAGATTGAGATGGTTTGAGCATGTGGAGAGGATAGAAGATGACGGTTGGAAGCAGAAAGTGGAAAGTGTGGACGTCGGGGGTAGGGCTGCGAGAGGCAGACCACAAAAGACCCGGGAGGGGTCATAGAGTGTGACCTCAGGGAAGAGGGACTGAATAGGGAGGCTGTCAGAGATCGAGGCTTGAGTAGTGTGGACAGCCACCATTTGGTATCAGAGTTGATGCATGCAAGCATGTAGAAGTCTTTATAAACAATACAATACGTTATAACTGAGGAAATTGTTGGAGAAGAGGAAATAACAGGAATTTGTTGGAGAAGAGGAGATAACAGGAATTAGTTGGAGAAGAACAGGGAGGTTTTAGGAAGGGAAGAGGTTGCGTAGATCAGATATTTATTCTTACATCTTTAGTGGAAAAGTTTCTAGAGAAGGGAAAGAAGTTGTATGAAGCCTTCATGGATTTGGAGAAAGCATATGACAGGTTGGAGATAGACAAGGATTGTGGAAAGTATTAAGAATATATGGAGCAGATGGGAAGTTGTTGAATGCGGTGAAGAGTATGTACGAGGATGCTAAGGGTGCAGTGCATGTGGGTAGTGAACTGAGTGAATTTTTCTATTTGAAGGTTGGATTGAAACAGGGATGTCTCATGTCTACATGGTTGTTCAATCTGTATATGGATAGGGTTATAAAAGAGACACAGGGTAGGGCAGTGGATGCTGAAGCAACCCTAATGAGAGAGGGCAGTGTGTGGAAACTCCCTGTACCGTTGTTTGCAGATGATATTGTGATGTTAAGTGAAGATGGAGAGCTGCAAGGGTTGGTGAATGAGTTTGGGAGAGTGTGTAAGAAACAGAATCTAAAGGTGAATGTAGGGAAGAGTAAAGTGATGGTCATCAAGAAAAATGAAGTCACTGAATGTACAGTGAGGTTGGATAATGAGGAAATGGAAAATGTGAGTGCATATACAATAAGTACTTCGGTAGTGTGATGAGCAAGGATGAAAGTTTGGAGGGTGAAGTGCTTGAAATGGTGCAACAAGGAAGAAGGGTTGCTGGCTCTTTGAAAGCAGTGATAAGAAGCAGGGAAAGGAGCATGGAAATAAAAATGTCGCTGAATGACACTACAGTATTGTGATACCAACTCTAATGTATGTAAGTAAAGCTTGGACCTTGTTGGAAGAACACAAGTCAAGAGTGACAGCAATGGAAATAAATTATTTGATGGAAGCATGTGGAGTTACATGGGCACAGACTGACAAATGAGGAAGTGAAGGAGTGTTGTGATGTGGATGTGACAGAAAGCATTAGGAGAAATACACTGAGGTGGTTTGGCCACGTGGAGAGGATGGAGAGCGAGAGACTGACGAAGAGAGTGAATGTCAGTGGGGTGGAGAAGGGGAAAGGGAGGGGGAGGCCAAGGATGAAATGGAGGGATGGAGTGGTTAGGTGTATGAGAGAGGGGGGTGTGAGCTGGGGTGAGGGCAGTGAAATGGTGAGGGACAGGGCAACATGGAGTCAATTTGTTTCTGGTCACCCCTTACGGGATTCAAGCGTCTGGCAGAATCAATAGAAAGTGTTGTCCAAGATGGATGGCTGAAGAGTGTAATTGTAAATGTATACAAAGGGAAGGGTGATGCCCTGGAGAGAGGAAATTATAGAGGCATAAAGCTTTTGTACCAGATAATCAAAGTAATGGAGAGAGATCTAGAAGATGTGAATAGAGAAGGAGTGATTACTGATGAGATGCAGTTTGGCTTTATGCCAGGCAAATGGGCCACTGATGCCATATCCATTGTTTGACAGCTTCAGGAAAAATATATAGGAAAGAAAAGGGAACTGTACTTTGTTTTTGTTGATTCTGAGAATGAATGAATGAAGAAGCAACATGGCGGCGCAACAGCAGAGGTCATATGCCGGCGAACACAAACAATAAAAGAAAATCAATATATATATAATAATAACAACAAAAAGCAAAGAGAAAATTGATGCTTAAAAACAAATCGGTTATATATAAGAGACATAATAAAATACGAAGAAAAACTGCTTAAAACAAACCAACAGTATAGAAAAAAACAACCAAAACTAAAAAACTAAAAATATAATGGAAAGATAAGGGTTAAAACTAGTACATTATCATTAAAACACAAGCTAAAATATGGTAAAGCTCTATAGCTTGCAGAGAAGGCCAGAACGCAACACAAAGGAGAAGGTACTTCCCCGCATAACACAAGCCTCTTCCCCAAGCACTGAGGAGAGAAGGTACGAACCGTTGTTGGTTCGGCATCTAGAGAGGTACCGCCGACGAAGGTCCCCAAGACTGGGGCACTCGACAAGGAGATGCCGCACAGTCAAAGGAACCAGACAGTCATCACAATAGGGAAGGGGCGCCCTCTCCATCAAAAAACCATGAGTCAGCCTAGTGTGGCCAATCCGAAGACGAGCCAAAGCTGTTTCCCACTGTCGGGACAGTCCCACATATCTCCCATCACCCAGGTTCCGATGAATGCTGTGGAGTTTGTTCACCCCTGCTGCATCCCACCTCCTCTGCCAGCAGGAACGGACAGCCCCCACAGTGGCCGCACACAAATCCTCGGATGGGACATGGCAACTTGGAGAGGAAGGACGAGAGGCAGCAGCTCTAACCAGAGCGTCAGCACGCTCATTGCCCACGACCCCTACATGTGCAGGGACCCAACACAGTTGTACAGAGTATCCTCACCTGCATAATAAGAAGAGCCATTCCAAGACAGCTAAAACTAGGGGATGTGATGGGAAGCCATGAGACAAAGCTTGTAAGGCACTGGCTGAGTCACTAAAAATGGTAAAAGAAGCTGGAGGAAAGCTAAAAATCATTTCAACCACAACTAATATGGGAGTAAGTTCAGCAGTAAAAACAGATGTAGAAGGAGGGAGACTCCCACCACGGCTAAAATCACGAAAAATTACACCAAAGCCTGTCCCTGCTCGGGATTTAGAGCCATCCGTATATACAGGGACTGAGTCACTGTGAATAGAGGCATGTTCCAAAAAATAAGACAGAGCTGCCTGTGAGGTAATAGATGCCTTCCTCTCGAGGAAGTAATCACATGGTTGCACTTCTGGGAGAACCCAGGGAGCCACTCAGGGGATACGTGTAGGGCAAACAGGGGAGGACTGGACACCCAACTCCCCCATGGCAACCCTCACTCTGAATCCAAACAGGTGTGGATAGTGAGGATGGGTGTTATAAAAGGGGAAAAGAACGACCTCAGAGGCAGCCTGACAACTCAATGAGTTCGGAAGGCGGTGCCAACACTGCACCACCAGGGACTGTTGGCGGAGATCCAGTGGCAGTTCGTTTGCATCAACCAACAGACTTTCTATAGGGGAAGACCGGAAAGCACCAGTTGACAGATGAATCCCAGCATGATGAACCGAATGTAGTGGTCTCACCCGGGCCTCAGTAGCAGAAGAATATACCACACACCCATAGTCCAATTTGCTCCTCACTAAGGTGCGGTAAAGTCGGAGCAGGCTGGTCCTGTCCGCGCCCCAAGACAAGTGAGATAGGGTTCGTAGGAGGGACAAGGCACTGAAGCATGATAGTTGTAATGAACGGATATGAGGTACCCATGTCAGTCTCCTGTCGAAAATGAGCCCAAGAAACTTTGTCTCGTCTACACATCGCACCCTCTGGCCATATAACCGAAGGTCTGGGTCAGGGTGAACACCTCTCAAACGGCAAAAATGTAAGGCCACCGTCTTTGTTGGGGAGAAACGGAAGCCGTGCATGGTGGCCCACCGAGAGACCCTATCTATAGCGAGCTGCATGCGACGTTCAGCCACGGACATTCGGGAAGCTGCATACTATAAAGCCAGATCATCAACATACAGTGAGGCAGACACTCCTTCTGGGGTAGAGGACACAATACCGTCCAATGCTACGGCAAAAAGGGTCACACTGAGGACACTTCCTTGAGGCACCCCTTCCTCGTGAGGGTATGAAGGAGACAGGGTGCCACCAACCCTAAGCCTGAATGTACGGTCATGCAGAAAATTTAGTATAAATAGGAGAAGTCTGCCTCGTAAACCATAAGAATGGAGTTGTTGGAGTATACCAAACTGCCATGTAGTGTCGTATGCTTTCTCAAGATCAAAGAAAACACACACCAGATGTTGCCGTCTAGCAAAGGCATCACATGCTGTAGTCTCAAGGCGAACTACTGCATCAGTTGTTGAGCGACATTATCGAAACCCAAACTGACATTGAGAGAGACATTCATTCCTTTCTAGGAAATACATTAGGCGTATGTTGACCATTTTCTCAAATAGTTTGCACAAGCAGGATGTTAAGGCAATTGGTCAATATTCCAAGGGACTGTTGCCTGCCTTCCCTGGCTTCTGGAATGGCAGAACAATAGCCTCACGCCAAGAGGTGGGAAAAGAAGATTCCCTCAAGATTTTATTAAAAAGGCCGAGGAGAAAGGACAAAGCATCCTTATCCAGGTGTCGGAGCATCGCGTTAGGAATATCATCCGGCCCTGGTGAGGTGTCATGACAGAGGGAAAGGGCAGATTGGAGTTTGCAATAAGAGAATGGGAGGTTGTAGGACTCCACACTCCCTGAATGGAAGTCCAACACCCTTGCCTCCTCTATCTCCCGTCGTCTGGCAAAAATTGGTGAGGTAGTGTCTCTCTGACTGACCGCCGCAAAGGTAGATGCAAAAATATCGGCCACAGCTGCAGGATCACCAACAGGCTCACCATTAGACATCAGCACAGGAGACCTGCCTTGACTGAATTTTCCCGAAATCTTTCACACCCTCTTCCACACCTGAAACATTGGCGTCTTTGAGTTAACAGATGACACATATGCCATCCATGAATCCCACTTAGCTTGTTTCAGTACTCGACGAGCCTTAGCCCGTGTCCTTCTGAACTCGACAAGATTATGCTCTATCCTGTATCTACGATAATGGGAGAAAGCTAACTTCTTAGCACATACAGCAACGCTGCATTCCTCATTCCACCACGGGACAGGTCGGTAGCGATACGTGCCAGAAGTTTTGGGAACAGCATGAAGGGCAGCAGAATGCAGAAGGGAGGTAAAGAATGAAACAGCCTCATCAATATGTGGAAAGTCTTCGACTGAGACATTAATAGAAATCGTTTTCGTTTTTGTTTTTGTTTTTGAAGGCTCCAACATGCTTGCATGTGTCGGCCTTGGTCACCTAATGGCGGCTCTCCACGCTGCTCGATCTCTGGCAGCCTCCCTATTCAGTCCCTTAACCCTTAAGTCACATTTAATGACCTCGTCCCATGTCTTTCTCGGTCTACCCCTCCCAACCCCTCCCCCAATATTAACACTTCTCACCCTCTGCACCCAATTATCATCCCCCATCCACTCCACATGTCCAAACCACCTCAGCCTACCTCTCCTCATCACAACACCAATACACTCCAGTCCCATCCTACCTCTCAACTCTTCTATCGTAAACCCAGCCCCCCCAGGCCTTGAACGCAGGGACGCACTGCACATCCACCTAATCAGAGAAGAAAAAAGGGGCCAGTCTGCCTTATTCACTTTCCACCTCGGTAAACGAGAACAGGGACTAGACACTGCTGCAGTGCGAAGGACGGGAAAGTGGTCACTTCCATGGAGATCCTCCATAACCTCCCAGGTAAAGTCCAGAAGACAGTCAGGAGAGCAGATAGAGAGGTCAATAGCAGTAAATGAACCCGTTTGGGGGTGAAAATGTGAAAACGCCCCAGTATTGAGCAGGGCAATATCCTCATCCTCCAATAAGGACGCCAACAAACTCCCACGTTGGTTAGTAAGACAGTCACCCCACAAAGGGTGGCGACCATTGAAGTCCCCCAAGAGAAGAAAGGGCATAGGTAACTGGCCAGGAAGGTTCTCAAGTTCTACCCTATTGACTGCTGTGTTGGGTGGTAAATAAATGGAACATACTGTATACCAGCGATGGGCATACAATCACACAGCTACACACTGGAGGTCAGACTGGAGGTGGACTGGCCAAGAGGGATGTCAGCTCACACCAAAACAGCACTACCCCCAACAGGACCCTGGGTTGGTTTTGAGTAAAAAGCAGTGTACCCAGGTGGTGCATGGGGGGTGGCAAACCCTACAAGAGTTTCCTGGAAACATATACATAGAGGAACAGGTCAGGAGGGTCCGCAGCTCCTCCCAATTGCCGCGCAACCCTCGACAGTTCCATTGTATTATACTGCCTGAGAATGCCATAGTTCCCATAGTGAAAGGAGGATCAGGATGAGGGGCGAGACAGGAACACCAGGAACCCTCACTCTCTGTCGAACGGACAAAAGTAAACGGGAGGACGAGGAAGTAAGATGTACCACACTCTTTCTTGGAGTGGGCAGACCAGTTTGCTTGGAAGGCGGCTTGGTGACCGCCATTGGAGGTGGAGGACGGTCAGTGCCCCCACCAGAAGCCTCAGAAGTGGAAGTAGAGTCCATAGGACTCGAATCATTAGAGGAGGCCATTTCATGCTTCAGATCAAAGGCACCTACGGGCTGTCTAACAACATCTCCAGGTGGGGATGGGACCAGAGGTGAATCATCAGCTGCAGTTGTCACATTGCTAGATTCCTCTTCCTGCTGGGCAGAGGGAACAGTAGGGGTGTCGACAGAGGTTTCAACAACTGAGATCTTAGGTGGCCGGTCTTCATGATCAAAAGACTCTGAAGAACAACGATGACGTTTGCCAGATACTGATGGAGCCTCAGGCTTACTGGGTAAGACGGGAGGAGGAGTTTTTTCAACGTGGACCTCTGCCACCACCATACAAGTGTGGAAGCCGTCGGCCACGGAAGTGGGGGTGGAAACAGTCGGAGTAGTGGTGAGGCAATCATTACTCGCACAAACAGTACTAACTGTTGGGACAGCATTATGCACAGCATGAGTTGAAGGAGTGGTTACTGGAATGGGGCGAGGCTGCCTCCGAGATACAGAGCGATGCACTGGTGTCCTGGAAAGGACAGAAGCATAAGTAACCCCTGGCTGGAAGAAGCATGTCTGAGCTCTTCTCTTTGCTTCAGGAAATGAAACCCTCTCACGGGTACTACGTATGGACAATATCTCTTTTTCCAGGCAGTACCTAGGACAGTTTTTCGAAGAGACAGCATGAGGACCTCCACAATGATAGCATTTTAGGGGTCCTGGACAATCACTATTATGGCTTGATCCACCACATGAGACACAAACATCAGGCAGGCCATCCTGTGCATGACGGCAAAATCGGCTTACATGCCCATACCCCTGACAGTGGAAACAATGCTTTGGGGTTGGCACATATGGCTTCACAGGAAGCGACAGGCAAGCCAGTTTCACAGTTGTAGGCATCGTTAATTTATCAAAAGTTAGAAACAAGGTCGGGGTCGGGGTCGGGGTTAAAATCCCACCAATTTTCTTCTGAAGGCGCTCAACCTTTGTCACACAAGAAGATCGGAGTTCTTCCAATAGCCGTGCCTCAGAGTATCGAATGAGGTCTCGGGAAAGTATGACTCCTTTTGACTGATTGAAACTGCCATGTGGAGTACACGAAATGGCTGTATTGGACACTATGGCAAGATCTCTTAAACGGGAACTCTCTTCCGGGGAGGACACTTCAACCAGGAGACTTCCATCCCCTTGGGAAGAGATCCTCGGTTCTCTTCCGCATGCTGATACGATGGCACAGTGCATATCAAAAATGTCAATATTTTGTATAGACCCACCAGAAGCAGATCTAATGACAAGATATTTTGCGTAAGACGCCACCACTGTGTCAACTGGGGCCATCCCCAGAGCCACCCCCCCCCAACGAGAACGCCTCCTAGACCCAGCCAAACGCTGGGGCAGAGGAGGATATTCTCCAGAGGCCTGGTAGGGCTCAAGAGTGGTGATCATTGAAGTTCAAGCGGAATGACTAGGGACAGATGCATGGTCGTCAACTTTATTTTGAATTGCTTCTTCCATTTACTTCAAAATTCCTTCATTCCCCCACCCCTCCACCCACCATGGAGCCCAACAAGGGGAGGTCGTGTGCCAGGGAGAACACCACTGGCGACCCCAGAGGTAGCGGGAGAGTATATGCGGGTAACCACCAGGGGACCCGGGCAAGGGTGACTCGAGAATGATAGGAGCCACCAGGTCCCCCAGTGTCCGCTTGACCCTAGCCAACGCATGACCAGCCGATTGACCTGGTCGGGCCCAACCAGGCCGCCCATCTAGCCAGAATAAGGGATCAAAGAGGTGTATTGCTAGCTGCAGGGCGAACCATACAGCATCGCTCAACCTCCAAGACTCCCGTCTCCCAGCATTACAGGATGCCATGCACGGCAAACACATGGGGAGGCGACAGTCCTGCCCTAGATGGCAACAGGCTGGGACTAACATCACCAGCAGGCCTCCTGATGTAGGGGGTGCTTGGTCCACGAGACCAACAAATGCCGAACCCTACAAAGGTAGGCATGCCTCCAAAGTAGGTGGCACCATCAACCACGCTTCAAGACCCGCCACCACGTCAAGGTGACCCCCTGCAGCAGGGTGATTCTGAGAAGACCTTTGACAGAGTCCCTAAAGAGGTGATGAGTTTGGGCAATGAGAAAGCTTGGGGTTACGGAGTGGCTGGTTAGGGTCGTTATGGCCATGTATGTGGGTGCTCGCACCCAGGTAAGGGAGAATGGAGACTTGAGTGATGAGTTTTCCGTGAATGTTGGTGTGCATCAGTGGTCAGTCTTGAGCCCCTTGTTGTTTATTATGGTACTTGAAGCCCTCTCACGTGACTTCAGACTGGACTCCCGTAGAAGACGTTGTATGCTGATGATCTGGTGTTGACTGCAGAGAATGAAAGGGAGGCGGAGGTGATTTAGGATGTGGAGAGATGGTATGGGGCACAAGGGCTTAAGAGTAAATGCAGATTTTAAAAAAGTGATGGTATCTAGGGCTGGTGGCGGTACTGTCAAAGAAGAGGGAGAATGGCCATGTGTGGTTTGATACAATGGCGTAGGAAGTAATTCCATCTTGTGCAGTGTTTGTGATTAGTGGGTACATAAGAGCTGTAGTGGTATCAGAGGCAGACTGCGAGATAATGATTTTGTGTGTGCTGTGTCTCAGGGAGAGCAGGTGCAGACTGCCAGGTGTGAAAGGACTGCTGGTGTCTCTCAAGTGTTAGGAAAAGTTTTGTTATTTGGGAGACATGTTACGTGCTGGATGCAGGGCTGGAGCCACCTCTGTAGCTACAGGGAGGAGTGGTTGGAAGAAGAACAGGGAGTTGCTGCCTCTCCTGACATTGAGAGGGCTCTCCCTCCGTGCTAAGGGATCTGTGTGTGTGGCATCTGTTAGGAGTGTAATGCTGTATGGTAGTGAGACCTGGGCAGTAAAGGAAGAGGATATTTGCAGGCTCAAACATATAGAAATGACAATGATTCACTGGATGTACAATGTGTCCTTGGATGTGAGGCCTGGGGGAGCTATGCTGATGGTGGATGAGTTAAGAGGAAGGATGGGACTGGAGTGTATTGGCGTTGTGATGAGGAGAGTTAGATTAGAATGAGTTGGGCATGTGGAGAGGATGGGATGCAGAAAATGAGAACTGTTAACACTGCAGGCAGGGTTGTGAGAAGTAGACCCAAAAACACCTGGTGTTGGAACTAGACAACCACACTCACTGGCGTCACGACGTGAACTAGCAAGGCTCCCGGTTGCATACCACAGGAACCTTCCGATGACGTCATCACTCGTGACTTAGATGTGTGCGTGCGCACACACACTAACACTCTTGTCCTCTCTTCTTAATTTGACAGAAGATTCCAAGGACGAAGCTGGATGGTCTATTTGCGTCTGATGCACACTATGTATCCAATACATAGACTTTTGTTTAATTACTATCAAGACCCAGTCTGTGACCACATACAGATATGTGATGTCTCTTAAAGTATTCTAAACTTTCTAGTCTCGGCTGACTGCTGCACGCAGTCGCTCGGTCGAGGCACCTTTCTTGGTGAGACAATCAGCCAGTTGTTGTGATGTCTCCATCCAGGATACCTCATCAATCTCCCCCCGCTCCAACATGTCCCGCAACACAGCAATATCAATGCGCAATCTCCTGTCTTCTACACTCTTACAGGAGTAAAGGGCGTCCACCAGACTCTTGTTGTCGACGAAACACTTTATTTTGATCTTTCCACATCCAGAAACCTCACGCAATATGTTGGAGAGATATACAGCAGTTTCAGCACATTCAAGCAGCGCCAATGGCTCAGCAGATAAGGTAGATTTGACGACCCTCCTGATCTTCCTTGTCTGCCAAAATATAGGAAATCTTGCCTCACTAGCATCTCGTAGGAAGATCACAAAATTTCCCTGAGATCCATTGCCTACAAGGTTGGCAAATGAGGCATCCGAAAAGCACTCTATATGACAGTCCTCGATCGGCCCCATTCTTGGAATGTATAGCTTCATGTTGTCAGTCTTTACCCTTGAGATCACCTTATTGAGTCTAAGGAAATCCGCTACGGTAGCTCGGTTGCTATTCACGCTCAACTCACACACATCAAAGGCAATATCTGGCCGAGTGTATGTAGCAATCCAGTTGAGTTGTCCAATTAATGCTCGGTACTCCTTTTTCTCAGACTCGGACAGCTCCCCTGATTTTACTGCTGCACGATGTTTACTCAGCGTGACTGGTTTCAAGGATGAAGCATACTGGAATTGGTCGAGCGTTATGCTGCCATCAATGTTGGAGATGACATTGAGACCAACGTATTTGAAGGCTTTTGATTCTGAACTGCCGATGAAGAATATTTGACTCAACCGATTTATCACTTGCTGTTCAAACTCATGTGTACCAGCCCAAAGGAAGTCGTCGACGTAGATGCATACAATGCCTTCGACTTTGCCACCATTGCTCCAAGAGAACAGCGCTGAATCCAGTGATGATACTTAGCTCCGAGACTCAACAACTGATCTTTTACGTGCAGATACCAATGCCTAGCAGCATCACAAAGGCCGTAAACAGTTTTCTTTAGTCTCCATAACTTACCATTTGCATATTCAGGCAGAGGACGTAAATGAACAACTCTCTCAATGTCGTTACCTTGCAGGTAGGCAGCTTTCACGTCCATAGTATGGCAATCCCACTGGTTGGTGGAGGCCAAAGAAAGTGCCAAACGCACTGCTTCCTTTGAACAAGTAGGCGAGTCTTTTCGGAGATCCACTGTGTCTTCCTCAAATCCTCTGGCGACTAAGCGGGCCTTAACAACAGGCTTTCCATTTTTCAGTTTTTCTGTCACAACCCATCGAACCATTATGGCACCTTGCCCAACATCATCTACTTCCTCATACACATCATTATTCTGCCAATTTGTAATTTCATTTTCCTTAGCACATAATACGGCTTCAGAGTTGAAAAGAACAAGCATTTCTGTGTCATCATCAACCACTTCCCATTCGCTAAGATCCTTCTCCAAATCTATCCAATCAATGCTGCCATCAGAGTCCCTCTTCAAATTATAGCAGTGTTTGTACTTTCCAGTGGCTTTACCTGCCCAACTTATAATCCTTCCAGACACCAACTCTCCACTTTCTGAATGTATTCCCTTTATACGTTGACCAACAGAAACTTTGGGAAGCTGATTAATTGGAACAGAAACTGTGGGAGGCTCATCGACTGGGACCACACCATCTTCCGACTCGTCATCTGGTGGATAGTCATTCAACACTTGGGTAGGATCGTCATTAGGCTTCTCCTGGACAACATTTTTCTTCTCATCACTGCTGACATCACTTTCAACTGTAGTATCTTGCTCTGGCGCTCGCGCTAGACGACATACGTGCACTCGCACATATACACCGCCGTGTCTCACCAGAATTTGTTTCCCATCTCTGCCTATTACAATTCCAGGACTGTGCCACTCATGACTGTCATTTCTTTTGTAGAAGACTTCATCTCCATTCTGGATGTCGTTTAGGTCACTCGAACGTACGTTGTGCCGCAGAGCCCTAGCCAAGCGTTCATCTGATTCGGTCTTTATAAACTCTTGTCTAGCTAAATGAAGAGCGTTCAAGTTGTCTCTCACAATTTTCGATGGTGATGAAGGTTCCACAGCTGGAGGATCATTTGCGTACACATTAGGCAGACTAGGGCTTTGACCAAAAACAAGTTGGTTAGGAGAAAAGCCTGAGTAGTTGGTGAGAGCATTTCTTGCCGATACTGCCCATGCCAAGGCCACATCCAATTCACACTGGCTATCAGCCATTACCTTCCTAACAATGTCACCAATGACTGCATTTTGACGCCCACAGACTCCGTTGCTCCAAGGACTCTCTGCAGACGTTGTCATGATCTTGATATTGAAGGCCTCTCCCAATGCTCGCATTTCCGCATTATTGAATTCACAGCCATTGTCTGTAAGAATTTTTCTAGGTGTGCCAAACACAACAATCCAACTCCGAAATATTCCTTTGATAATGGTGGGCGCACACTTATCTGCGATTACTATCGCATTACAATACCTGGTCGCCAAATCAACAAGGACTAAGAAATAATGCTTTCCCCAAGCTTTTAAATCCATGGCTATGGCTTCATTAAACTTAGACGCCATGGGCAAACTGACTACGGGTCGGGGCTTGGCTTTCTTAAATCTGCAACAGACTGTACAAGCATCAGATACAGCCTTGACAGCCTGTTCCAGTTTTGAACTTTTAATTCCCGCATCTGTGATCAGTTTAATTAGTTTTGCCGATGTAGGGTGTCCAAATTGCCTTTGAAGCTTCAAAGCGGTTTTTTCTACGTCACCCCCACGAGTTGCCAACATGATTGTTTCACAAAATTTACGATCTAGTCATAAGGAAATTGGAAGTAAGTAATGGCCTGAAGATGAGGACTTTAAATCAATGATAGTTCCACAAATTTTGACCTGGTCAGTTCTAAGGTTAATCAACATTTTTGCTTTTTTCATGGAACGTCTACTCAACAGCAAGGGAATATTGAAGTCCACAACATCAGTCACGATGGTAGCACGCATGTTTCCAACGTAGCGGGGCAGAGTAACATGTTTGAGGGAAGAAACTGTGACACCATCAGCAAAGGTAAACACTGAGGATGACGCTTCTTCTCTTACAGCATCACGTGCATAATCAGTGAGCTCACTTAGATAGCAGTTGATCCATTCAACTCTACATACAGTTGTAGAACACCCTGTGTCTAAAAGAGCACATCCCTTAGATTCTTCTACTAGAGTCTGTGACTTACCTCTACTAGCGGCATCATCCGCATAGCCCATAAACATCGACAGATGCACTGTTTCAGAATTCTCTTCTCGGCTGCCGTCGTTTTCATATGCATCCGGACAGTCACGTGCCCAATGAAATCTAGAATCACATACGAAACACTTCAATACCTTTCCGTCAGGCCCAAGTGGGTTCTGCCTCCTGCCGGTGGATGAGCGTTGGGGAAATGATTCCACATATGAGAGCTGGAAAAAGGATATTGGCATTTGGTGCGAACTGACGGACCTAGCGGCAGAAAAACAAGGGTTAGCTATACATCTGTCATTGTCTGGGAGAGCGAGGGTGGCGTCTTCGCAGATTGAAACAGATGTTCTGAAGCAGAAGGATGGTGTTCAGACCCCGCTGAAAAAATTAGACGGTTTGTTTCTCGTGGACAAAGGACGTCGACAGTTTGCAGCGTTTTTTGAGCTGTATAACTTCAGAAGAGCCAGTGATATGAACATTCGGGAGTTCGTGACAAAATTTGAGCATGTTTACTTTAAATTTACCAAGCAGGACATGGAACTGCCAAATTCTGTGATGGCTTTTATGCTCTTAGCTGCATGCAAACTTTCAGACAGTGAACGACAACTAGTGATGTCCGCGATAACTGAGGTGACATACGAAAATATGAAATCTGCCCTGAATCGTATTTTTGCTGGTGAAATTGGCAGGCAGAACGAGGCATCGGTGCCTGCCAGGGAGGTGAAAGACGAACCCCTATTTTGGAGTGACGAAGGTGAGGGTGACGAAACGCTTTATGCTAGAGGTACTCGACGAGGATGGAGAATGTTGCGTGGTGGTGCAAAACGTGATCGACGTCGAGGTAGTGGCCGATTTTCAATTGTATCTGCTACCAGTGTTGGAACTAGACAACCACACTCACCGGCATCACGACGTGAACTAGCAAGGCTCCCGGTTGCATACCACAGGAACCTTCCGATGATGTCATCACTTGTGACTTAGATGTGTGCGTGCGCACACACACTAACACCTGGGATGTTATAAAGTGTGACCTTAGGGATAAGGGACTGAACAGGAAGGCTGCCAGAGGTCAAGCAGCATGGTTGGCCACTTTAAACCAATGGTTTAAACTAAGCAAAAAAAAAAAAATTTAATAAACTGCTTAACCCTTTCGCGCACGGTAAGTTTTATTAAGTTTCATGGCTCACGATTTTACTCCCCCGCGCGCTCCGCTGGCAGCCCGTGGTACGCAAATTACATGTATTCTTGCCTCATTTTCGCCACCCAAACATCAAAATGTTGCCCTGAAACTCACGTCATCTTATTCGCCGATGTTTGTTCTAGCTGATAAGCCAAAAGAAAAACCAGAAAAATACGAATAAAAGTACACAAGGCGGCCGTGAATAAACATTTTGGAACGTTGATCTCACTTCCCAACATCGTTGTTCGAGTGTTTTCCATCATACAGAAAAATGTTATTATAATTTTTGATAGAGAATTTCATTGGCTTTCTAATGAGGTATGTCCGGTTGTGATGCGATTTGTAGTTTTCGAGAAAATAGCCAAAAACTAAAAGCCATTTTTGTAAAACTGATTTTTTGTTCAGGGAGGTATATTGCAGAAGTTTTCTCGCACACCTTATGTTTTTATTACATAATCTTATGTAGAATTTCATAAGCTTTCTCATGATACCTTTTTGTTTTGATACACTTCATAGTTTCCGAGTAAATCACAAAAAACTACATGGTACTCACGGCCGCGGTGCACTTTCGTCATGCGTGCACAATAACTGCCTATGTAACCACAACTTTTCATTAGAGAAATTACATAGTTATGTTCTGTACATATGTAGAATTCACTGATCTTTATCGTGGTTCTTACAGGAAATCGATACGTTCAATAATTTTGGAGTAAATGGACGAAAGATAGAACACTCTTCCTCGCCGCCCGCAAGCAAGATAAAAACGCTCAATTTCCCTGCCTCACGAATACTTACATATTTTCGCTCGTTACGTTTTATTATTATTATTTTTTACTCAAATTATACATGAGAAATATCATAAGCTCTTTGATAGTGCTCTCAGTAACTCGATATTTCCACTAGTCTTTTTGCTAAAGCTGAACTTTCTTCCATCTCATATGTGTATATGTAAAAAACAATACTTATTTGTGAAAAAAATATAGAAATGTAGAAACAGGTCAATGTACAAATCAACAAAATATGGATAACTCACTTGCTTCAGAGGTGTTGAGCTGCTGGCAGGAACTTGAAGGAATTGAAGATGAGTTAGGTAGTGTGTGAGTTTTGTGTGTGTTCATGGGTGTGTGTGTGTGTGTGTGTGTGTGTGTGTGTGTGTGTGTGTGTGTGTGTGTGTGTGTGTGTGTGTGTGTGTGTGTGTGTGTGTGTGTGTGTGTGTGGCATATTCTCTGTTCCTTGCGCCACGTTTGCCTAACACATGCGATGCACACAGTAGATTTCTCCACGAACATTCGCTGCACGAAATACATATATAATGTCATATATGTGTCACTGTGTGGCGTATTTTCTTGTCTCTGACCATTATGTAACTTTCCGCTGTCAGTCAATGCACGCAATATTTCTCGGTGAACACTCGCTGCACTGTTTTATATATATATTTCACACTGAACCATATGCAATATAAAACACTATCACATGATTCCATCCCAGCCTCTTCTGTTATTCCCTTCCCTACTGTATGGCGTAAGAGACTGCCTGTTCCCTTAGCAACTAATCCATATGTCTATGTTATCTCTATGGCATAACGTAATGCCTGCTATGGTAGTCAGTTATTTCACTAATCCAGGCACTATATGTTTCACAGATATAAATAATGTCTTCACTATGTGGGTAAAATACACAATTTTATGGGCAGGGTGAGTGGAAACCCCGCTATAACAAACCAGACTCTGCCTCTAGGCCTAACAGCTGATAACGGGCCCCAATGCTTTACAAACAATATATCTATGTTCAATAGACACAATCACTTCACAGTATAGTAAAAAACACTGTACAGTCACAATATTTCAATAATGGCTTCAGAATCAGGTGGAAGGGGGAAAATGGCAGATTTAAGGGGACAACACAACACAGCACGACCCTGCTGTCTGGCTGCTAGTGGAGCACTGAGATTCTATCACAATGTACAGGCACAGAGGAGTCATTGCAGTGTTGCCAAAGTCAGTCTTACCTCGGGAGAGACACGTGGCTGCTAGAATGCTACAAAATTTGACACAAATCGACTGAAAACTTATTTTTTGATTAATTTTTTTCGCGTTTTCATGCGATTTCCGGTCCTGTGTTTTGGCACACCACACCACGTGAACGCAAATTGCGGTACCATGCATGAAAGGGTTAATCCTTCTTGGCTTGTATATATTTTTTGTTTTTTGTATCAATTACTTGTGGTTTTTAATTGTGTACAGTTGTATTCCTAATACCAGGATTTACTGTAAGATGAATTGAAAATATTAATGAAATGTTCTAACCAAAAACATTTATGATACATCAGAGTACGTAAATGGACACGTTTATTAATCTTTTCAGTAAAGTATTGCTATTTTTCTTTTTTAATAATTCTTTTCTAACCTTGTCAACAGAAAAAATACCAGTATAAATTATAATGGAATGCAAAAATTTAATTAACCCTATGAGGTTTCTGGGCTGTGCACATTACATCTGTGCTAGAGTCAGTCACTCTCAAGCTGACCCACATCTTCAC
>JAGKTI010013312.1:0-23251 GCA_018397915.1 Birgus latro
CTAATTTCCCCTGCTTTTTTTTCCCGGGAAATATGCCGTATGAGCTACTCTCGTAATATAAATTATCACTTAGCAACATCCAACCTGCACTTGTTCGCTAATTTCCCCTGCTTTTTTTTCCCGTGAAATATACTGTATGAGCTACTCTCGTAATATAAATTATCACTTAGCAACATCCAACCTGCACTTGTTTGCTAATTTCCCCTGTTTTTTTTTCCCCGTGAAATATGCCGTATGAGCTACTTGTAATATAAATGTATATAAGAAAGGAAGGGAGAAGCCTGAGTTATATTTATATTCACCTGGAACTACCTAATTTATGTGTATTGTCTAGATTTCCTACGACTTATTTCTTAGCATATACATTAGCAGCTGACATTTTCAACTCTTTGCTACCAAGATACAGCCAATTCGCTCTCGTCCTTCTCTGTGAAATGACGTCCGTCCATTTCTGCCGCTTTTGCACCTGTTATACAAGGCCCTGTGACCTCTACCCCTACTAAACATCGTGTGGGAAGCGGTAAAGGACTGTAGATATATACAAGTGTAATAAAGTACTAGAATTAATAAAGTGTGAGTGTGTATATGAGTAGAAATGACAGAACACCAGTGGCGAATTAGCACGAGTGGGTGGCTCGTACATGCTCGTATTTTACATTGCTTTCACAGTGTTTTTTTTTTTTAATATGGATTCCAAACTACTTGGAAATCATTTAATAATGTTTCTAGTGATAATATCTGGCAGTGGTATTCATATTACGGGATGTCGGGAAGTGTAAAGTGGAGACTTAGTTACCCAACTTCAGAAGTCTCCTCAAGTCCTATGGTAGTAGACGAATGCTAAAAAAACATCCCAGGAGAAAGCTGAAAGTATGTGCCATATGCATATGTAATTATAATATTCTAGGACTAATAACTGATTTTCGGCAAATATTTTAAAAAAGTCAGTCGGAGCGCGAATATCCCCGCGGGAAACGCACGGAAAACCTCCGACAACCCCGCGGTGTAGGGGTTAAGTAAATCAACTGCGACAACGTCCCACAGTTGGTTAGGGACTGGGTATTTACCTAACTGTGCAGGTGATATTGTGTAACCTTTATGTTTCGCACATAACTCACATTTGTTTATGTGAGTATGTATGTCTTTGCGTAATGTTGGCCAGTAATATGACATCCGGGCCTGTCTGACTGTCCTGTCCTTGTCAGGATGCCCAGCATGTGGACTATTGTGTACTGTCCTTAAAATGTGTGGTATCATTGTACTAGGAATAACTAACTGGCTAATATTTTTTCTATGATTTGGTTGTCCTGGATTTACCCTATATAAGGCATTGTTTACCACTGTGAATTGTTCAAGTGGTACCTGTAACGGGTAATGGTACATCATCACCTGACTCGAGATGATATATTACTTTGGACCATACTGGGTCCTGTCTTTGTGCTTGTGAGATTCTTGAATTGTGGGGATCGTTTCATCCTTGTTGGGAAGTGATTCCCGTTAACTTATTGTAGCGACGTTGGCTAATGGGTTTCGTGATAAGGCATCTGCTTCCACGTTCACTTTACCTTTTATGTAGTGAATATTTACACTGTAATTTTGATTTTGCATTTCCATCGTGCTCACCTCCTAGAGAGGAGTTTTTCTTGGAACATGCCCACAAGAGGCTTGTGGTCTGTGTATAGGTCAATTTCATATCCGTACGCAAGGTCACGGAATTTCTGTAGAGCAAATATTACTGCCAGGACTTCTAAGTCTGTTACACAGTAATTTTTCTCTGCTCCTTTTATTTGTCTACTGGCAAAAGCAGTGGGTTGGTATTTACCTCGTTTATCCTCTTGCACTAATACAGCACCTAAAGCTTTGAGAGAAGCATCTGTGCAAATTATGAATGGCTTTGTGAAGTTAGGATAAGCCAAGCAAGGTGCACATGTAAGTTTATCTTTTAATTCAATGCATTTTTTTCTGTTGTTCTCCCCACTGAAATGTCGCTTGTTTTTTCAGCAGGAGAAATAAGGGTTGGGCTATGTGAGAGAAGTGTTGTATAAACGCCCTGTAATATCCGGCGAGCCCTAAAGATTGTCTTACCTCATCCACATTTGTGGGTTCTGGCAAATCTCTTACTGCTTTTATTTTGTCCTGAGAGGTGTGGATCCCCTCTGCATCTAGTGTGTGGCCTAAGAATTTTATTTCCTTAAAGCAAAATTTACATTTAGACAGCTTGATTTTTAAACCTGCACTGGCTAACTTTTGTACAGTAGTAGCTGATCTAACTTCTGTAGATGTTCTGCTAGTGTGAGTGTTGCAATCATGATGTCGTCCAGGTAGACATTTAAAATATACTGTCGCCTAATATTCCAGCCAATACACTATTCGTTAATCGCTGGAAAGTGCCAGGAGCCGTCATCAATCCCATCAGCATTCTCTTGTATTGATAATGCCCACTGTCTGTAGAGAAAGCTGTGTACTTGCAGGATTCTGCATCTATTCCTGTCTGATAATAGCCACTTAATAAACTGAATTTAGAAATGACCATATTTTGTGGTCCAGTGTTGTGCAGGACATCACTTAACAATGGCAAGGGAAAACGGTTGGGAATGGTTACCTGATCAAGTTTGCGATAATCAACAACTGCCCTCATCTCACCGTTTTGTTTAGGTACAAAGAAGAATGGTGTGTTCCATGGGGATACTGAAGGTTCAGTGATGTCCAAACTTAACATTTCATGAACATATTGCTTTGCTAGTGCATGTTGCGAGTGAGCAATTCTGTATGCTGGTACGTAAATCGGTTTTGTCTCTTGTTTTACGTTAATATGGTGTTGGGTTAGATTTGTGCAATCTAAGTTTTCACCAGGTAATACAACGTCTTGTCGATGTTTTTCCAGGATGTCTAGTAAATCGTTTTCACATTAGAATTATCTGAGCAAACCAAATGCTCCTTTATGCACTCTCTGTCTGTCGAGTTTACTCTATTGGATGTTCCCACTACTGTCACTTTGCGTATAGGGGGTGGACACATCTCTAACCTACAAATACAGGTTCCTTTCTTAATCTTCACGTCTCCATTCATGTTGTTAGCTAAAATGACATTAGTTTCACCATTTTGATTCAAAAGAGGCATTCTGGTGAAAACTTGATGATGTAGCACGAGTACCTGACCCTGATGTAATGGTCATTGCTGGAGACTTGAATGGACACATTGGTACTGATCGGAGAGGATATGAGGAAGTTATGGGAGTCTTCGGCTTTGGAGAGAGAAATAGAGAGGGCGAGAGGATACTGGAGTTCTGCCAGGGTAAGGATTTGAAAATTTTAAACACAACATTTAAAAAGGAGAGAGAGAAGTTGATAACTTACAAAAGTGGAGGTGTAGAAACTCAAGTTGATTTTATGCTGATGAGAAAGGAGCAAGATATTAAAGTGAAGGACTGTAAAGTTATATCAGATGAAGCATGTCTACCACAACATAGACTATTAGCTATGGATTTGAGAGTGGAAAATGTGAAAGGAAGAAAGAAGAGGAAGGGTGTTAAAAGAGTAAAGGAGTGGAAGTTGAAGGATGAGGAGATAAGACTATAATTTGAAGAGAGTTTTAAGAGAAGAAATGAGAGACAGAGAGGCGATTGGAAACACTTCAGGGATATTATAACAGAAGCTGTGAGGGAAGTCTGTGGAGAAACAACAGGTCACAGGAGAAAAGAAAGAGAGATGTGGTGGTGGTATGAGGAGGTGAAGCAGGCGATAAGTTAGAAGAAAAGAGCATTTAAAGTATGGCAGAGAACTAGAAGGGAAGAAGACAGAAGAGAATATAATGAAAAGAAAAGACAGGCAAAGAAAGAAGTGGCCAGAGCAAAATGGGTGGCATGGGAAAGTTGGAGTAGAGATCTGGAGAGTGCACAAGTACAGACAAAAATGTTTAAAATTGCAAGACTGATGAGGAAGAAGAGGAAAGACGTGGTGGGAGCTAAATTTGTAAAGGATGAAAATGGGGAAATAAAAACTGATGAGGCAGAAATATTGGAAAGGTGGAAGAGATACTTTGAGGAACTGTTAAATGAAGAAAACAATTATGAGATAGAAGAGATGGGAAAAGTTGAAGGCCCAGTTGCAATGATAACAGAAGCTGAAGTGGAGAGTCTTAAAGGAAATGAAGTCCAGGAAAGCTCCAGGCCCAACAGGTATAACAGCTGATCTGATAAAAAAGGCTGGAAGTACTGGTGTAAAAGAATTGACAAGGATTTTTAATAAAATCTTAGTAGGAGGACAGCCACCTGAGGACTGGAGAGATAGCTGGACAATGCCAATTTATAAAGGCAAAGGAGATGCCCTTCTGTGCAGAAAGTACCGAGGAGTCAGACTGTTGGAGCATGGAATGAAGATATTCGAAAAGGTGCTGGAAGGAAGGCTGAAGCAGATAGTGAAGATAAATAACAGACAGTTTGGATTTTGCGCAGGTAAATCCACAATAGATGCAATATTCATCATGAGGCAGTTGCAGAAAAAGTTTCAACAGAGGAGGAAATGCTTGTACTATGTGTTTGTGGACTTGGAAAAAGTTTTTGATAGAGTACCAAGGAGGGTTATAGAGTGGGCCTTGAGAAGACAGAATGTGCCTGAGAGACTTATTGTAGCTGTCATGTCTCTCTATATTGATACAAGATCAAAAGTCAAGACAATAGCAGGAACATCAGGAAATTTTGGAATTGGAGTTGGGGTACATCAAGGGTCAGCACTCAGTCCATTGCTGTTTAACATAGTAATGGAGGAGGCAACATGGGAATGTAGGGGGGAAGGCCCATGGGACTTGCTGTATGCTGATGACCTAGTGCTAACAGCAGAGACTAAGGAAGAAGTAGTGGAAATGCTTAATAGATGGAAAAATGGAATGGAGAAGAGGGGAATGAAAATAGATATGGATAAGACAAAGGTAATGGTGACAGGCAAGAAACCAGTAGAAAGAATTCAGTCTGGAAAATGGCAATGTGGATGCTGTGGCAGAGGAGTTGGAGTGAACTCAGTGTTGTGCACAGAGTGTAATAAGTGGTGCCATAGAAGGTGTTCAGGTCTGCAGAATTTGAGAGGAGTGCAAAATTTCTGCTGCCCAGCCTGCATAAGTAGAGAGGCGGAGGGAGATGAAGCAGAGGATGCGCTAGAGGTGAATGGGGGCACACTACAGGAAGTGTGGCAGTTCTGCTATCTAGGAGATATATTGGACTGCGAAGCAGGGGTGGAGAGATCAGTCAGAACAAGAGTGGTGGCAGCATGGTTAAAGTGGAAGGAAATAGCTAGCCTACTGGTCAACAAACACATACCACTGAGATACAGAAGTAAAATATATGAGGCCTACATTAGACCAGTATTGATATATGGTGCTGAAACATGGGCTTTGTCAGATAGACTGATGAATGTTCTGAGGGGTACTGATCTAGAATGTTAAGATACATGGCGGGAGGAGGCGAGGTAGGCCAAGAAGGTCGAGAGATATGGTGAATGAATGTGTGAGGAACAGAGGTATGGAAATTGGTTAGGCTAAGGGATTGACAAGAGATTGAGCTGGCTGGATGATTTTTGTGCTGAGAAGCTGATGTCCTGGAATTTGGCACCCCGTTTTAACATGACAGCTTCTGGATTGACCCGAAGGATAGGTATGAGTATATGCGAAGCTACAGCATGTGGTGGAAACCTTTTGGGCTGTCAGATGGAGCCAGGATTCTATGGGCTTGAATAACGAGTGAATGTTAGCATGGCCCACTGAACTGGGCAAACGTTGGCTGTCTGGACTACTCCTCACCCCACCCTAGGATGGGAAAAGAGATCCGGATGATGGTGGTGATGAATTATTTTTATTAATTATTTAATTTATTTATATATTTTTATTCTTAATTTATTATCTTTTTAAAATTTCTCACCATTTACATATTGGTTTGTATACATCAACAGTTGCAGTACTGCATACATACATACATTTATTTTATATGTATTTTGTTTTTCCACAGATCATGGCAAAGGAGATGATTCTGTATGCTGGTATGGAAGTGTTGGACTCATCCAGTTGGGCCAGTGTTAAGACTCTCTCCATACCAGTCAGTTCAGAAATGGCACCTTCATTCCGCATTTTTGTGTATCACGTTACCCAGAGCAATGAGATCATATCTGATGCTCTCACCATCCCTGTTGATGGTATATCTCGCCACAAGGTACTGTTTCAAGATGGACTTAATGAATAGTATTTTGTAAAAGAGTGTGGCTGTTTTAGTGATTTCAGCTTGGTGTTGTTCAAAGTTGTCTTAGACAGTATAGTCCATTGATATTATTGTAGTGAGTGGTATGAAAAATCCTTCAGTACATTTTTTTATACATCATTCTAGTGATTTATCAGTTAGCAAACAAACATATAGTTAGGCTTGACTAATTTATGACTCTCTGAGTTCTCTTAGAATGTAAGAGTAACTTTAAAATGCATCATGTGTTCTCTGATATTCTAGTTTCAGTTTTCTCCTTGCAGGTAAAGCTAGTGATCAATCAAGACAAAGATCACAGCAAACAGTCGGTAGAGCTAGGAACTTACAGCACTGCGGGGGCCTTCTATGGGATTTCTGGCACCCGAGATTTCACGTATTCCATGCGAGGCGGCAATGATCTCTCCCATGCATCTGTCCTCAACTCTTTACATTCGTTCACCAACAGAACCAGGTATAAAAATGAAGGGATCCCTTATGTGCATGGTATCTAATCTGGCCAGGTTCAGGAGACATTCAGCATAATTTTGAGTTTTGTTTCGTTCCTTCATTCTAGCCCCCGCTTCACTCGTGCATTTGCAGTACGTAGTATAGAAAGTTCTTCGTTAATATGACTGAACAACCTGTACCATCATTATCTTGATCTTTCCAGTATCAGGCTTTTGACACAAGATTCTCAGGCTTGTTACCATTTGACACAGTGAAATGTCCCGTGTCTAGGAAAGGGGGAGGGGCATCAGTGTGAAGCATATATGTGTGTGTGTGTGTGTGTGTGTGTGTGTGTGTCTGGAGTTGAGTTGTGTGTACTTACCAAATTGTGATATACAGGAAATGAGCTGCGCTTGTGGGGTCCCGTCTCTTTTTCTCAGTAAGCCAGTTTTGCTTTAAACTCATTTAAGTTTTTAGACTGGACGATCTCTTTGTCCAGTCTATTCCACAGGTCTATGCATCTATACAGAAAACTATATTTCTTGATGTCCTTCAAGCACCGTGGCTTCTTCAGTTTCAGTTCGTGTCCTCTTGTTGCTCTCTTATCCCATACAAACAGATCTTCTCTGTCAATTTTATCTACTCCCATCATGATCCTGAACACTGCAATCATGTCACCCCTCTCCTTTCCTCTAAGGAAGGCAAATCCAGCCTTTCTAGCCTCTCACTGTATGACAGATCTGCCAGACTGGGGACCATCTTAGTTGCTGTTCTTTGTATTCTCTCAATCTTGTTTATATCTTTCTTTTTGTGTGGGGACCACACTACTGCTGCATATTCTAACCTGGGGCAGATCATGGCCACTATCAATTTTTTCATCATCTCTTCATTCATGTAATGAAATGCCACTCTTATATTGGTCAAGAGTTTATATGTCTCTCTAACTATCTTGTTAATGTGTTTTTCAGGTGACAAACTATCCTGGACCAGCACTCCTAAATCTTTCTCTTCTCTCACTTTTGTGATTGGTTCATTACCCATCATATAATTCAGTGATAGTCTCTTGGTGCTTTTACCCATTTCCAATATTTTACATTTTTTTGCGTTGAGTTTCATTTCCCACATCCGGCTCCAATCATGTATCCTATCCAGATCCTCCTGCAACATTTTACAGTCCCCTTCACCCTCTACCTTCCTCAAGATCTTTGCATCATCAGCAAACATACCTGCATAACTGTTCACTCCATCTACCATATCATTTACGTAAATCAGGAACATTACTGGTGCCAGCACCGAGCTCTGTGGGACACCTCTTGTTACTTCTCTCCATCCAGACGTCCTGTCCTTTATTACTGTCCTCATTTGTCTGTCTGTCAAAAAGTCTGTCATCCTGTATGCTCTAATTTCCACATTAGTCTTTAATGGGGTACCTTGTCAAAGGCCTTCTCCAAATCTAAATACACACATTCCACCCAACCGTCTCTCTCCTGTAGCACATCAGTTGCTCTTGAGTAAAAGCTCAACAAGTTGGAAACACATGACCTTCCACTTCTGAATCCAAATTGACTTTCAGTCAAAATATTCATCTCTTCCAGATATTTTATCCACGCATCTTTCAGAATCTTCTTGCACAATTTTGCAACCATGCTGGTTAGGGACACTGGTCTATAGTTCAGGGGTTCTTCCTTGTTTCCTCCCTTATAAATTGGTACCACATTTGCCCTCTTCCATTCCCGAGGCACTTTCCCTTCTTCCAGCGAACACACAATTAAACTGTGAATCTTATCTGCCAGTTGTTCTCTGCATTTCTTCAGTACCCAATTTGAAATTCCATCTGGTCCTGTGG
Source organism: Birgus latro (assembly GCA_018397915.1). NCBI lineage: Eukaryota > Metazoa > Arthropoda > Malacostraca > Decapoda > Coenobitidae > Birgus > Birgus latro. The sequence goes on from JAGKTI010013312.1 coordinate 8,514, forward strand.
TGTGTGTGTGTGTGTGTGTGTGTGTGTGTGTGTGTGTGTGTGTGTGTGTGTGTATTTACCTATTTGTTTACCTATTTGTAGTATACAGGAATTGAGCTAAGCTCGTGTTGTCCCGTCTCCATATCTACATTCATCTAATCTAGTTTTAAATACATGAATGTTTTTCGCCTGCACCACCTCTTCGTCTAAGTCATTCCAAATACTTATGCTTCTATTCGGGAAACTGAACTTTTTGAGATCATTAAGACATCTACTTTTCCTCAACTTGAAGCCATGACCTCTTGTTCTTCCATCATCCAACACAAAAAGATCCTCTCTATCCACCCTTTCCAATTCTCTTACATTTCTAAATATCGTGATCAAGTCACCTCTTTCCCTTCTCTTGTGCAATGTTGGTAACTTCAGTTTTTCCAATCTCTCCTCGTAGGTGAGTTCCCTTAAACACGGTATCATCTTCGTTGCCATCCGTTGGACCCTTTCTAGTTTATCAATATGCTTCTTCAAATGAGGTGACCATACCACCGTTGCATACTCTAGTCTTGGTCTTATCATGGTCACTATCAACTCCCTCAACATATCTTCATCCATATAATTAAAAGCCACTCTCATGTTGGTCAGTAATCCATAAGTTCCCCCAATAATTTTATTTATATGCTTTTCTGGTGACAAGTCATCCCGAATAATCACTCCCAAATCTTTCTCATCCTTTCTTTTACTAATCATCTCATTGCCCATTTTATATGTCCAGTGTGGTCTTCTTTCACTTATACCCATTTCTAATACATGACACTTCTTGGCATTAAAGTCCATTTTCCAAGTCTGGCTCCAGCTGTGTATTTTGTCCAAGTCCTCTTGCAGTTCTTTACAACTATCAATACATTTAATATGTTTCATAATTTTAGCATCATCTGCAAACATACTCATGTAACTATTCAAACCCTCTGGCAAATCATTTACATATATCAGAAACATTACTGGGGCCAAGACAGAGCCCTGGGGTACTCCACTAGTCACATTTCTCCATTGTGATACCTTGTCTCTTATTACTGTTCTCATCTGCCTTCCTATCAAATAATCTCCCATCCACTTTAATAGTTTCCCATGCACCCCTCCAAATGTCCTCAACTTCCACAGTAGTCTCTTATACGGTACCCTGTCAAATGCTTTCTTAAGATCCAGATAGACACAGTCTGCCCATCCCTCTCTCTCCTGTATGACATCTGTTACCCTACTGTAGAAACTTAGTAGGTTAGTAATACATGATCTTCCTTCCCTAAAACCAAACTGTCTTGGTGTTATCACTTCATTTTCTTCTAAATACTTTATCCATCTTTTTCTAATAACTTTCTCACAGATTTTACAAACAATACTAGTAAGTGACACAGGTCTATAATTAAGTGGATCCTCCCTATCTCCTCCCTTAAAGATTGGCACAATACTTGCTCTTTTCCAATCTTTAGGTAACTGTCCCTTTTCAAGCGAGGTTTTGATAATGACATAAACTGGCCACACTAACTGGTCGGCACATTCCTTCAGGATCCATCCAGCCACACCATCTGGTCCCATTGCTTTTCTCACATCCAAATCCTTCATCAGCTGTAGCACCTCATCCATGTCAACTGTAATTTCGGTCATTCTCGTCAGCCTGGGTTCCATTTCAGGCTCCCTAAATTCGTCTTCCAATACATAAACTGACTGTAGCTTGTTGTTCATTATTTCACACAAGTCTTCCTCTCTTTCGTATGTTTCATCTCCGTCCCTCAGTCGTATTATACTGTCCTTAACTTTCATTTTGCCATTTACAAACCTATAAAATAGTTTTGGCTCTTTTTTACAGTTAGATACAATATCTTTTTCGTATTTCCTTTCCTCTTCTCTCCGTATCCTTACATATTCATTTCTAACCTGCTTGTACTCCTCCCAGGCCCTTTCACTATACCTTCTTCTCACTTTCTTCCATGCTTTTTTTCTTGCCTCTTGTGCCATCCTACATCTGTTGTTAAACCATTCTTTCTTCCTTTCCATAGCTGCAGAAAATTTTGGGACATACTTAGTAACTCCTGTTTTATATACTTCTATCAAAAACTCATATTTCTCATCAACATTTGTGATCATATTCATTTTACTCCATTCTACATTTTGGAAAAAGTTTCTCAGGGAAGCAAAGTCTGCCTTCCCATAATTGTATCTATTTTCTCTGTGTTTTTCATCTCTTTCTCCTTCCCTCACTCCTACCACATCCATCTCAATTACCAGATGATCACTTTTACCAAAGGGGCAATGGTAGGTTATGTTCCTCACATCATTTCGGTCCTTTGTGAATAATAGGTCAAGCCTGGATGGTTCATCAACACCCCTAATCCTTGTGTTTTCTTTGATCAACTGGGTTAACATGTTTTCCATCATCAATTCCATTAATTTATTTCCCCATGATTCTTCATTGTTCCCAGCATCCATACTTTCCCAATCAACTTCTCTACAGTTAAAATCTCCCATTAATATTATTCTATTTCTTCGTTCAATTAACATTTCTAGCCTAATAATGGATTCACTTATTAACTGTTTGTAATCTTCCTTTGTCCATGCCCTAGTTTTGGGGGGCATATAAAAAACTATTACATCCGTTTTTTCTCCATAATTGTCCTCTATTTCAACTCCCAAAAGTTCAGCCTTAGTATTTTCAATTTCTATATTCTTTACTCTTAGGTCATTATGGGTTAATATCACTATTCCTCCCCCAAATTTGCCTTCTCTGTCCTTCCTCCAAATCTTATAATTATTCCAGCCAAATAATTTTATATCGACATCTCGGGGCAATTTAGTCTCTACTAGGCAAACAATTTCAGGTTTATTTTCATTTAAGTAGTCTCCAATTTCCCCTTTCTTAGATATTAATCCATCTACGTTACTATACATGATGCTCAGATTTGCTGCACTGTTGTTATCTTTACTCGTTCTTCTCTTTTTCATATTCATATCCATCCCCTTTGTTTCCTTCACGTCTAGTTCTTCACATACCACTTCCTTGCCTTCATATCCATTACTCTCCAAAAAAAAGTTTTACGTTCTTCCTCTGTCCTCCTGTCATTTTTTTCCTTTACTTGGTCCTTCAAAGATTTTAAGACTTCTCTTTCTTCTTCATTCAAGTCTTTTCTTACTATAATATTTTCCATTCCTGCCTCTTTACTTAGTTTCCAGGTCACCTTAAGTATGTCATTTACAACACTTTCTGAAGACATCTTAACTCTCATTGGTCTTGCTTCCCCTTTCTTATATGGCCCTATCCTCCTTACTTCCTCAATTTCTTTTTCCCACTTGTTTCCTTCGGGATCGATCTTGTCCAATATTTGCCTCACCTGATTTGAGTCTCTCTCGAGTCTCACAGACCTAACTTTTTCTTCTTCTTCCCTGTTTCCAAATATTATCACACATCTGTTCCTTTCTACTGTTTCTCTCACTATTTTCTCTTTTTTCTTCAATATTTTCACTACATTTTCTTCCATTTTTTTCTTGTTCATTTCCCTTTCTTCCTGAATAATTTCCCTTAAACTGACTACTTCTTTCTGTTCTTCTTCCACATGTGCCCATTTTGCCTTTTGCTCTTCTAACACACTACTTACCTTCTCTGTTTGGTTACTGCTTTCTTCTAGTTTTCTCCGTAATTCAATATTTTCTCGTTTTAAATTCTGGATCTCCTGGTTCGCTGTCTCATTGGCCTGTATCAAACTCTGTATAGTATTTTCGGTCTTTTCAGGCATGTCTCTTGATACTAGATCCTCCACTTTCTTTTCTAGACCACTAATTCTCATAATCAATGTTTTAACCAGGTCCATTACATTTGTTTCACTGTCAAATCCTGGGAATTCCGGTTCTCGAGTGTTTACCTGGTCGGCCATCTTTAAGGTCGGTTACAGTACTAAACTGAACAGCTGTTCCCAAAATTCCTATAAAAACATTCATGTATACTTAATGACAACTGTTCTTTACATTTTTGATAGACTATAATAACTTGCAATACTTAAAATTATTAACAAGACTGGAGACAGGACAATTCCTGAAAACTACTTAGGGTTTGTTGAGGCGGTTTGAAACACGTCTTCTCGCTGAGGCTGCCACTCCGTGTGTGTGTGTGTGTGTGTGTGTGTGTGTATTTACCTAATTGTATTTACCTAATTGTGATATACAGGAAATGAGCTACGCTCTGGGGTCCCGTCTCTGTTTCTCAATAACTCAAATTTAGCTTTAAACTCGTTTATGTTTTTAGACTGGACGATCTCTTTGTCCAGTCTATTCCACAGGTCTATGCATCTATACGGAAAACTATATTTCTTGATGTCCTTCAAGCAGCGTGGCTTCTTCAGTTTCAGTCCATGTCCTCTTGTTGCTCTCTTATCCCATAAAAACAGATCTTCTCTATCAGTTTTATCTACTCCCATCATGGTCCTGAACACTGCAATCATGTCACCCCTCTCTCTCCTTTCCTCTAAGGATGGCAAATCCAGCCTTTCTAGCCTCTCACTATATGACAGATCTGCCAAACTGGGGACCATCTTGGTTGCTGTTCTTTGTATTCTCTCAATCTTGTTTATATCTTTCTTTTTGTGTGGGGACCACACTACTGCTGCATATTCTAACCTGGGGTGGATCATGGCCACTCTCAGTTTTTTCATCTCTTCATTCATGTAATGGAATGCCACTCTTATGTTGGTCAAGAGTTTATATGTCTCTCTAACTATCTTGTTGATGTGTTTTTCAGGTGACAAACTATCCTGGATCAGCACTCCTAAATCTTTCTCTTCTCTCGCTTTTGTGATTGGTTCATTACCCATCATATAGTTCAGTGATGGTCTCTTGGTGCTTTTACCCATTTCCAATATTTTACATTTTTTTGCGTTGAATTTCATTTCCCACATCCGGCTCCAGTCATGTATCCTATCCAGATCCTCCTGCAGCATTTTAGAGTCCTCTTCAACCTCTACCTTCCTCAAGATCTTGGCATCATCAGCAAACAGACTTCTTGCATAACTGTTTACTCCATCTACCATATCATTTACGTAAATCAGGAACATTACTGGCGCCAACACCGAGCCCTGTGGGACACCACTTGTTACTTCTCTCCATCCAGACGTCCTGTCCTTTATTACTGTACTCATTTGTCTGTCTCTCAAAAAGTCTTTCATCCATTCCAGGAGGTTACCCTTCAGTCCTCCTATATGCTCTAGTTTCCACATTAGTCTCTTATGGGGTACCTTGTCAAAGGCCTTCTCCAAATCTAAATATACACAATCCACCCAACCGTCTCTCTCCTGTAGCACATCAATCGCTCTTGAGTAAAAGCTCAACAAGTTGGAAACACATGACCTTCCACTTCTAAATCCAAACTGACTTCCAGTCAAAATATTCAACTCTTCCAGATATTTTATCCACCTATCTTTCAGAACCTTCTCACACAATTTTGCAACCATGCTGGTTAGGGACACTGGTCTATAGTTCAGGGGTTCTTCCTTGTTTCCTCCCTTATAAATTGGTACCAATTTGCTCTCTTCCATTCCCGAGGCACTTTCCCTTCTTCCAGCGAACACACAATTAAACTGTGAATCTTATCTGCCAGTTGGTCTCTGCATTCCTTCAGTACCCAATTTGAAATTCCATTTGGTCCTGGGGCTTTCCTTACATCTTGAGTTTCCAGTAATTTGTACACTTCCTGCACTTCCACTTTTATATCTTTTATCACTACACTCCTAGTCACTCCCTCCCCCTCCACAAACTCCCCTTCATTAGTAAAAACTGATTGGAAACGTTTGTTCATTATTTCAGCATTCATTGCTGCATCATTATAGACCTCTCCTTCTACTTTCAGTTTGGTGATTCCTTCCTTTTGCTTCAACTTGCCATTAACAAATCTATAAAACAATTTGGGTTCATCCATATATTTGTCGATTATACCATTTTCAAAGTTCCTTTCTTCCTCTCTATGAATTCTTGTATATTCATTTCTAGTTCTTTTTTATTCTTCCTTTGATCTGTTATTACCTCTCTTTCTCCATTTGTTCCACCCCATGTTCCTCTCTTTTTTTTGCTATAATACACCTTCTATTAAACCACTCCTTTTTCCTGTGTTCTTTCCCACTTACTCTTGGAAGATATTTATCCACTCCTGAATTATAGAGGTCTAGAAAGATATCCCACTTCCTCTGAATCTCTCTTGTTTCTCTGAATTTTCTCCAATCTGCATTTTCAAAAAATTTACTCAATTCCGTAAAGCTTGCTTTCCCAAAGTTGTATCTTCCCTACCTATGGAGCTCATCTCTTGGCACCACGTTCCCTATTATCATCTGGAACTCAATGACCACATGATCACTTTTTCCTATAGGACACATATATTTCAAGGATTCAATTACGTCAGGTTCTTTGGTTAGCAGTAAATCTAATCTTGCTGGGGTGTCATCACCTCGGAATCTTGTCTCTTCTTTGACCCATTGCGTCATTACATTATTCATCACAATGTTTAACAATATAGTGCCCCACGAATCTTCGCCGCCTCCTGAGTCCCATTCCTCCCAGTTCACCTCTTTACAATTAAAATCACCCATTAGAATTATATTGCTGCTTTTCTCAGTCACTTTCTGTAGGTAACTAACCATGTCTGACAACATCTCCTGGTATTCATCATCAGTCCATGCTCTTGTCTTAGATGGAACATATACTACTGCTATATCTCTCTTACAGTTCTCTCCAGTTTCTAATTTCATGTTTATCACTTCAGCCCCACCCTCTCCCATTTCCACAGAATCTATATTTAAGTTATTCTTCACTGCTATCATCACTCCTCCTCCCATTTTATCTTTTCTGTCTCTTCTCCACAATTTGTATTTGGCATCTCCCATATGGATATCAATATTCTCCCTTAACTTGGTCTCTACAAAGCACATAACATCAGGTTCTTGTACCCTCAAGAAATCGTTGATTTCTAACATTGCCGATATTAATCCATCAACATTGGTGTATGCCACTTTCAAACTTTTTTCGTTATTACTTATACCGTCTTCTCTCCTCCTCTCCGTCGGTACCACTTCCTCAATTTCTGGTCCATAACTCTCCAATAAAACACTGTCTTCTCCTTCTCCGTTCTTTGTTCGTTTTTTGCCTTAGCTTCCTTTACTAACTCCTTTATTTTAGCTCTTTCTTCCTCATTTGCATCTCTTCTTAACCAGACATTTTCAAACCCCTCTTTGTCTGCTAATTTCCATGTCCTATTCGTGATTTCATTTACTATTGCCTGGGACTTAAACTTCACCTTCAATGGCCTTGCCCCTCCTTCCTCATACTTACCTAACCTAAACACTTCTTCAGTCTCGTCTAGGGCTTCATTGTTACCCTCCATGACTACTGATAATATTTCTTTAACTTTACTCAATTCTTCTCTTTCTTTTTCAGATCTTATCGTGTGTGTGTGTGTGTGTGTGCGGAGTTGAGTTAGTGTGGGATTGTGTGTGTATATGTTTGTGTGTGTGTGTGTGTGTGTGTGTCTGAAGTTGAGTTAGTGTGGGGTTATATATATATATGTGTGTGTGTGTGTGTCTGGAGTTGAGTTAGTGTGGGATTATATGTGTGTGTGTATTTATCTAATTGTATTTACCTAATTGTGATATACAGGAAATGAGCTACGCTCGTGGGGTCCTGTCTCTTTTTCTGAGTAAATCAAATTTTGCATTAAACTCATTTAAATTTTTAGACTGGACGATCTCTTTGTCCAGTCTGTTCCACAGGTCTATGCATCTATACAGAAAACTATATTTCTTGATGTCCTTCAAGCAGCGGGGCTTCTTCAGTTTCAGTCCATGTCCTCTTGTTGCTCTCTTATCCCATAAAAACAGATCTTCTCTATCAATTTTATCTACTCCCATTATGGTCCTGAACACTGCAATCATGTCACCCCTCTCTCTCCTTTCCTCTAAGGATGGCAAATCCAGCCTTTCTAGCCTTTCACTGTATGACAGATCTGCCAGACTGAGGACCATCTTGGTTGCTGTTCTTTGTATTCTCTCAGTCTTGTTTATATCTTTCTTTTTGTGTGGGGCCCACTTTACTGCTGCATATTCTAACCTGGGGCAGATCATGGCCACTATCAGTTTTTTCATCATCTCTTCATTCATGTAATGAAATGCCACTCTTATGTTGGTCAAGAGTTTATATGTCTCTGAAAATCTTGTTAATGTGTTTTTCAGGTGACAAATTATCCTGGACCAGCACTCCTAAATCTTTCTCTTCTCTCACTTTTGTGATTGGTTTATTACCCATCATATAATTCAGTGATGGTCTCTTGGTGCTTTTACCCATTTCCAATATTTTACATTTTTTTGCGTTTAATTTCATTTCCCACATCTGGCTCCAATCATGTATCCTATCCAGATCCTCCTGCAGCATTTTAGTCTCCCTTTTTTTTTTTTTTTTTTTTTTTTTTTTATGTGTCCGACTCTGGGTATAGGCTTCACAGCCTGCTATCATGGCCCAGCAGTCCTCCTCCATACCATGTCACCACTTCGGCGCTAACACCCACCGTCCATATTGAATACATGCTAGGGCTGTCTCATACAGGACTGGTGTATTGGTATTAGCGGGGGTATTTTTACGACATGTCGGCGGGTCTTCTGGTAGATCAGTAAAACCTGATTTGCTGAATTTCAAATCCTTAAACTGTTCCCTGCCCCTGCGAGGATTCGAACCTGGGTCCGTGGGACCGCAGGCCACCTCTCTATCGATTGAGCCACCGCCTCCCCAACCTACAACCTCTACCTTCCTCAAGATCTTTGCATCATCAGCAAACAGACTTGCATAACTGTTCACTCCATGTACCACATCATTTACATAAATCAAGAACATTACTGGCACCAACACCGAGCCCTGTGGGACACCACTTGTTACTTCTCTCCATCCAGACGTCCTGTCCTTTATTACTGTCCTCATTTGTCTGTCTCTCAAAAAACCTCTCATCCATTCCAGGAGGTTACCCTTCAGTCCTCCGATATGCTCTAATTTGCACATTAGTCTCTTATGGGGTACCTTGTCAAAGGCCTTCTCCAAATCTAAATATTCACAGTCCACCCAACCGTCTCTCTTCTGTAGCACATCAATCGCTCTTGAGTAAAAGCTCAACAAGTTGGAAACACATGACTTTCCACTTCTGAATCTAAATTGACTTTCAGTCAAAATATTCATCTCTTCCAGATATTTTATCCACCTATCTTTCAGAATCTTCTTGCACAATTTTGCAACCATGCTGGTTAGGGACACTGGTCTATAGTTCAGGGGTTCTTCCTTGTTTCCTCCCTTGTAAATAGGTACCACATTTGCTCTCTTCCATTCCCGAGGCACTTTCCCTTCTTCCAGCGAACACACAATTAAACTGTGAATCTTATCTGCTAGTTGCTCTCTGCATTCCTCAATACCCAATTTGAAATTCCATCTGGTCCTGGGGCTTTCCTTACATCTTGAGTTTCCAGTAATTTGTACACTTCCTGCACTTCCACTTTTATGTCTTTTATCACTACATTCCTAGCCTCTTGCTCCCCCTCTACAAACTCCCCGTCATTAGTAAAAACCGACTGGAAGTGTTTGTTCATTATTTCAGCTTGCATTGCCGCATCATTATAGACCCCTCCTTCTACGTTCAGTTTGGTGATTCCTTCCTTTTGTTTCAATTTGCCATTAACAAATCTATAAAACAATTTGGGTTCATCCATATATTTGTCGATTATACCATTTTCAAAGTTCCTTTCTTCCTCTCTACGAATTCTTGTATATTCATTTCTAGTTATTTTATATTCTTTCTTTGTTCCATTATTACCTCTCTTTCTCCATTTGTTCCACGCCATGTCCCTCTCTTTTTTTTGCTATCATACACCTTCTATTGCACCATTCCTTTATCTAGTTTTCTTTCCCACTTACTCTTGGAACATATTTTTCCACTCCTGAATTGTAGAGGTCTAGAAAGATATCCCACTTCTTTTGAATCTCTGTTGTTTCTCTGAATTTTCTCCAATCTGCATTTTCAAAAAATTTTCTCAATTTTGTAAAGTTTGCTTTCCCAAAGTTGTATCTTCCTTGCCTATGAAGCTCGTCTCTCGGCACCACATTTCCTATTTTCATCTGGAACTCAGTGACCACATGATCACTTTTTTCTATAGGATACAGATATTTCAAGGATTCAATTACGTCAGGTTCTTTGGTTAGCAGTAAACCTAATCTTGCTGGTGTGTCATCACCTCGGAATTGTGTCTCTTTTTTGACCCAGTGTGTCATTACAGTATTCAACACAATGTTTAACAATATAGTGCTCCACGAATCTTCATCACCTCCTGAGTGCCATTCCTCCCAGTTCACCCTTTTACATTTAAAATCACCCATTAGAATTATATTGATGCTTTTCTCAGTCACTTCAAGTAGATAACTAACCATGTCTGACAACATCTCCTGGTATTCATCATCAATCCATGCTCTTGTCTTAAGTGGAACATATACTACTGCTATATCTCTCTTACATTTCTTTCCAGTTTTTAATTTCATGTTTATCACTTCGGCATTACCCTCTCGCATTTCCACAGAATCTGCACTTAAAGTTGTTCTTCACTGCTATCATCACTCCTCCCATTTTGTCTTTTCTGTCTCTTCTCCATAATTTGTATTTGCCATCTCCCATATGGATATCAATATTCTCCCTTAACTTAGTCTCTGCAAAGCATATAACATCAGGTTCATGTACCCTCAAGAAATCATTGATTTCTAACATTGCCGATATTAATCCATCAAGATTAGTGTACGCCACTTTCAAACTTTTTTCTTTATTACGTATACCATCTTTTCTCCTCCTCTCCATTGGTACCACTTCCTCAGTTTCTGATCCATAACTCTCCAATAAAACACTGTCCTCTCCTTCTCTGTTCTCCATTCATTTTTTGCCTTAGCTTCCTTTATTAACTCCTTTATTTTAGCTCTTTCTTCCTCATTTGCATCTTTCCTTAACCAGACATTTTCGAACCCCTCTTTGTCTGCCAGTTTCCATGTCCTATTCATGATTTCATTTACTATTGCCTTCAATGGCCTTGCCCCTCCTTCCTCGTACTTACCTAACCTAAACACTTCTTCAATCTTTTCTTGGGCTTCGTTGTTACCCTCCATGACTACTGATATTATTTCTTTAACGTTACTCAATTCTTTTCTTTGTCTTTCAGATCTTATTGTGATACACATTTCTTTTACCCCTAAAATTATTACACATTTTTTCTTATCTGCTACATCCCTGACTAAAGATTCTCTACTTTTCAGTACCCTAACCACTTCCTTCTCCACCTTTTCCTTGCTTTGTTGTTCTATAATCTCTTTCAAATTTACATTCCCTTCCTCCTGAATTTTCTTCCACCCCTTTTGTTTCTCCTTGATTTCCTTAATATGTTCATCTTGCATCCTTTATTTTGAATCATACTCATCTAATTTACCTTTCATTCTGTCTCTTTCTTCTTCCAACCTCTTGAGCTGTTCTGTCTCATTTGTGGCAGATTCATTACTCACTTTTAATTCCGTGACTTCTCTTTCTTGTTCCAGCACTGCGTGTGTAAACTTTTTCCAGCTTGTTCTGTAAGACTTTGATCTCTCTCTCCTGTTCTAAGGTCCGCTCCTGCAGCTCCCTAATTACTACCAATATCTTTTTTAATTCTTGGACATTCCTCTCCAATGTTTTTTCTACTGCTACTGTTGTTTGATTCAGTTTGGTACTTCCATTTCTTGCATCTTCGTCGGAGAAGCCCACGAATTGTCTTTCGCCAGATGTAAACAAACGCCGTCGCTTTCTGCATTAATACAACCATATGGAAACTTTTCTGTTCTACTGTATCGTGTCCTCTTTATCGCGAAACCCGCGTTTTTTGTAAACTAATGTCCGACGGGACCACCACGTATGCACTCATTTACATAATCACAATAGGCTGGTTTCCTTTTGCCGCTGATTCAGTGATTATTTCCCTGCGATCCAGGAAGACCTCTGTCTCCGTCGGCGACCTGTGTGTGTGTGTGTGTGTGCATGTTTGGAGTTGGGTCAGAGTAGGTGATTGTGTGGGTGGGAGGGTGATTTGGGTGGGTGATTGTTGAGCTCCTGGCTGCAGTTGGATGCATATTATGTTGAATGGTATCGAGAGGGTTAATCCCACTGAATCATAAACAGGATATGAAGGATCCAGAAACAGAAGCAGGAAAGTATAAAAGAATTTTGATCAAAGACCCGTACTCACTGAATTGAAACACATGTGCCTTAGATGCCTGTGTACATCCAGAGTACAGAATGTTTTAACTAGTTGTGAGACTTATAAGGTAATGTAGTATAGTTGGTAGATGGAGAATTGTTGTAAGAAAATTTTTCCACTAGATTTCCATACATTTTTGTAATAGAGCAGCTACAGTATGTGTAGTGTAGTATAGTTCAACTTCTTCACTCACATGACTTTATTTCCACAGTATTATTTTTTATTGTAATTGAGATCAGACTACTTTATCCAGAGTAGAAAACCCTTTTAGTGAATGAATTAATGATGGCAAAATCTAACCCTTCTAGTTCAGAAAGCCTTCATAATAAGGTTATATGGATATATCATGAATAAGATAAAGTAATATGTAATCATAGTGAAGGAGTTAAGAGAGCTAAGCTGTTGTAATGTATTTCTCACTGCCAGCTTAGGAAAATCCACATGAGTGTGTGTGGCATTATTAGAGGAGAAGGAATACCACACTATCAGCAGTTAGGGGAAAAAAAAATATATATTTTAGCAAAGGGGTTCTCAGATGTTCTCATGTATTTCTTGCCCTCACTCTAGGACACTGCACAAGATGGCATGGCGGTACCGTGAGGGTTTCAGACCTGAGGAGGTGGAGTACTACACTGCCAGCAATTATGGCCCGGATTCCAATCGCACTTTTGAGTTCAGTGGTCTCGTAATCTTTTCAGATGCCAACATTGGGGTCATCAAAGGCTACGAGGGTGAGTCAGAGGTCCATTTTAGCCATTTGAATTTGGTAACCCCCCTCCCTCCCTCCCCCAGGTTATGAGTTTGAGTTAGAGCATTTTGTGCTGTCTCCCAGTACTTTTATTTAAGTTAGGAGAGAGACTCTGAATTGGGAGGATAGATATAGCCTTGATTAACCCATGGTTTCTGGCATTTACTTCCACTGACCCTTCCCCCAGCTGGGGATTTGAGGAAAATCACCATTTTTTTTTTTTTTTACCATAATATCTCACCCAATACTTAAAATAAAAAACTAAGTGTCATAATACTCGCCAATCCTTCGACTCCAATCCGTTGGCCTCAGATTGTCCGGGTAGAGGATAGAATCAGAGAGAGAGCCTTTGAAAGTGGGGTAACTTTTCATGTTTTCTGTGGCTGTGTCCATATGCATGGCACAAGTAAGGCTTATACTAGCCCTCCACAGTCAAAAAACACTAGAATACTGCAGTCAGCCACAAACACCATTTCTGTGTAGGCTTAGAGAATTGTGGTGTGAGTATGCGGTAGTGTGAGGAGGGGAGTGCAGAAACTATGTCAGTGACCTTGAGGCAGGCTATGTGACATCTCATCAGACACAGGGGAAATTTATTGCGTAGGTCTATCCATGACAGAGGTATGCAGGTAACTGGAGCGTGACTGGGATGCATGCAGGAGGGTTGCCAGTGTTTGTGTGTGGTGGTGTGGTGGTAATTGTCTGTGAAATTTTCAGACAATGTTGCAAAATGCAAGATCATGTATACATGCTACTTGGACATCTCCAGGGGGTCATCTATACATGACACCCTGACACCATGGGTTAACCTTCATTCCTGGGGGCTCTCCCAGGCAAGATAAAATCATCTCGACTAAGGAGGCCATTCAAATTTAGAAGGTTAACTTGGCCAAAAAATGGCATTTCTTTATCTTTAACCCATGGATTGCGAGCCATAGCTCAGGCTGGGTAGTGTCGTGTTGTGAGCCACAGCTCAGGCTGTGCTGGCTGTGCATCACCACTAACTACTCCTCCCCTGCTCAGATTTATGCATGGGGCTGCACAAAGATGGAGAGAGAGAGAGATTTTTTCTTTTCACCAGATGATGCCCTGGATGTTTGTCTTGAAGTTTATAATGAACAATTTTTTTTTCTTTTCATTTTTCACTACTTCCCCACGTAAACTTACGCGTGGCCGTACGCAAAGACAGAGAGAGAGATTATTTTTTTTCCACCAGATGATGCCCTGGATGTTTATCTTTAGGTTTATAATAAACAAAAACTGTATAAAAAAAAAAAACTTCATTTTTTGCACACCTTGGGGTGGGATAAAAAAAGGTAATTGCGCAATCCAAGGGTTAATGGAGAACTTAGCATGAGGTTAACATCTAGTCATGAAAGAACATGGTGGGAAGATGTAGAGCCGTATTATTATTATCTTATTCTCCCAGGGTTGGCAAAAAACCCACTTTATTTGAAAAAGACCAACTCACATTCCCCCCCCCCACACACACACAAAATAACCCGAAGAAAAGCAGGCAAAGGCGAGTTTTTTCAAAGTGTACCATAAAACTATCCGTCTATCTATCTATACAGTAGGCGCGGAAAGTGTTGACGCCATCTTAAAAAAAGAAAACATTCTTGTGGTTAGCAAGGAGAAACAAATAAATTAACACTCACCATTGAATTTAGTATTTACTGGCATTCCCCTTCACC
>JAGKTI010013313.1:0-23244 GCA_018397915.1 Birgus latro
AGAGAAACTGCAGCTGTGGGCCTGGCTGTGGGCACATAAACACTCTGATTGTGGGGAGCCTCCGCTAACATACCCACAGCCCTGGGGCAGCACTAAGAACTGTGTGGGAGAGGGACGAAAAAGATTTTTGGGGGGTTGAGCGGACCCCAAGCATACTTTTCAGCACACAACAAAAAAACTAGCCGCACCGCACTACCTCCTTTCAAGAGTAGTTGTAGTGGCATGAAGGTACTGGGAGACCCAGCGCCCTGGGCCTCTTATCTCCCCATGAACCTTGTTATCACCCCTAGCGTGGTGTCACCTCATCCCCACGTTAGTGTTCCATGGTTAATGTACCAGATTTGATAAGTCTGTGATTAAGTTGCAAAAATAAGATCTCTGCTATGAAAAAGGATGACTGTGCTGTGATATAGGTACGATTCCTTTTATATATGTATTTATTTATTTATTTTATTTATCTTTTATCCCTCCCCCCCTCCCCAGTGTGGAGATGGTGGTTAAAGGTCAGATTGATGATGTGGAGGAGATGCTGTGCTCATATGACAACAGCCCTGGCAGTACCCGTGACCTTGCAACTTTCTGCTCATTACTGAAAAAGTGAGTCCACAATTTTTACATTTTCTACTGACAGCCATCCTGTACAACACATTCACCAACAGAGCAACTGTGCTATCATATCACTGTCATATCTTCCTTACAAACTGCCATTATTCATCTCTTCCATCATTTTGAGTCCACACCAATGTTTTGCTATGAATCTACACAACCATAATTCCCGGTTAAATTTTGCATTGCCTTGTGCCTGTGTTGGTTACCATGTTTTCATCCATTTTTCACATACCCTCATTTTATGGCTCTGCTCTCGTATTTTGTAGTACCTTATTCTCCTTTCAGTTTCATACTATTGGTCCACAGTATTGCCACTTTATTTACTGTCTGGATGAAAGAAAAGGGACAACTCTTGTCATGTTCATTTCCATACCTAACTTCGTCATTCCAGTTCAGCCGGTGTTTTACTTCCTCAAGTGCTATATCCTGCTTTTTCTCTTTTATTTACCATATCCAACCATCTTTTCTTGGCCTTCCATACCTCCGCCAAACTCGCTCACATACTGGTATACCCTTTTTTCCACCCTGTATTGATATCTATTCCATCTCAGAGATCATAGTATTCATAAACACTTTTTTACTTATTTATCAATAAATTTCCTTATTCCAAGTGTTTTCTAAATCTCTGTGTCCTTTCTTATCTAACTACGCTCTCTTCACATGTACCTTTACAGTTTCATCATGTAGACTACTGTTCCCACCCTGGGATGGGGACCTGTTTCCATCGATCTTATTCTTGACTTAAAAACCCATGCCACACCAAAGTGTCCTACACATATTAATATGGGTACTAATATGTCTTCATGCTATGACCCAGGTTCGAATCCTCGCTGGTGCAGGGAACAGTTTAAGGATTTGAATTTCATTAAATCAGGCTTTACTGGTCTACCAGAAGACCCGCCAACATGTCGTAAAAATGACCCCGCTAATACCAATACACCAGTCCTGTATGAGACAGCCCTAGCATGTATTCAATATGGACGGTGGGTGTTAAGCTCCGAAGTGGTGACATGTAGATTGTATGAGGACGACTGGGCCTTGATAGCAGGCTGTGAAGCCTATGCTCAGAGTCGGACACATAAAAAAAAAAAAAAAAAATCATACAATTCAGAAGTCAGTCACGTGTTTCATATCAAGATCTTCATTTTATAAGCTGTTATTCTTCCTTGTTTTGTCTCTCTAGTGGTATTATAGCATGTAATCATTATGTTATGGTCAATGCAAGATGATTAATTGATAATACAATATTCATAAAGTCAGAATGTTAAGAGAGGAATACAGTACATTTTATGAGTTTTGTATCATGCCATTAATTGTTCTTGGGGTGAGTGTTTATTTTTCTAGACTAGCTAATAGACCATCTGGACAGTTTAAAGATTGAAAGCCATTATTTGTATTAGTGTGAATTTTATGAGAGGTAGCTATTTGAAGACATCACTACATGACATTACACTGCTGCCCATTACTAGTGAACTGAAGTATACAAGAGAAATACTGTATAATTTTTTCTTAAGGGAACTAAGCAAGACCATTGAGGAGAAGAGGAAACAGAGGGATGAGGCAGTGTTATATAAGAGGAAGGTCAAGGAAGCTCGACAGAACCATGAAACTGTTATAACAAAGATGGTAAGTATCCTTGGAACCCATTCTTTGTTCTGATATATTTATCTTCTTCATTAACCACCTCACTCTATTGTCATATATATTTTATTGTTTATACAGACAGATTTATTCAACTTAGGACACACCTGTAGTAGTGAAGGAGTTAATTCAGGATACATCTGAGCTTGCAGGTTCAAAAAAATTTTCTTCTGTCAGTCTCAGTGTATAGTCAAATGCCTTAATCCTGGAAGGGGTAGCTGCAAACAAAAAGCATTCGTATCACCATATCCCCTGCCATCATGTTTCCCTTCTTCCATCTCACACCAGCCTCACTCTTGTATCTCTCCACCCCAACCCTATGAAACACATGTAATGAAAAAGGGGCTTTAATGTATCAGTAACTTCACATTGAAATATCCATGTGTCCAAAACTTTATGTAAACTTTAGATGATATCAGTCTTTATCTCTGTATTCATAGAATATTATCAGTATTAATGCTTTATTTTGCAGGATACTTTGGAACAAGCTAATGTTAATCTTAAGGAAGACATACAATCACTGGAGAGGGAGAATTCCAGTTTGAAGAAGAAGGTGCAGGCCTTACAAGAGGCAATTGCATCACCATCAGGTAATGGCTACTTTGTGTCACTACCTTTTATTTCTTATGAAGCAAGACGAAATAAATAATGTAGTATTTGAATGTATCAAAATTTCTTTATTCGTGCTTCATGGTCAGGTTAATTCATGCAACATTACTGTAAGTCCTTGTTGAAAATGTAGTGATGTGTTCCAGAATATCACAATTTTTTTCACTCAGCCCGTACTTTAAATTGAGTGAAACTAGCAAAAGAGCTGTATATTTAGGAATGTGAATTTAATAGACAGCTTAGCAAAGGAAGATTAGACATCTTTTGTTTACACAGCTATGGACTTGTAAAAAAAAAAAAAAAAAACATACAATGAGGACGCTGTACTAAGTAACTGATCCCTGGGTAACATATCATAATATATCATGCGTCTAATATACTTTCTATTTGTTTGTGGTATGTTAACTTGGATCATAACTCTGGGTACACGCAGGACTATAAACAGTTTTGGAAAAAAAAAAAAACAGGCATTCAGTTTAGATTATCTAATTGTGGATAGTAATACACGTTAAGTAAATGAGTCTGAAGATGTTGGATATTATATGGCATGAATTGTTCAAATTAAAGAAATACTTGTAAATGCCAGGTGCACCTACCTTGTTTTATTGAGATAGTGGTAGGTTGGGGCGCTCACCGTCCACTCACTCAATGTAGTGCAGCTCTCATGTGTCTGCCCTTTCCTCTCCTCCATCCTTCTTTCCTTCCATCCTCTTCCATTTTTCTTTCCTTCATTCTTTCCTCTTCCTTCTGCCCACAGGTGACTTTATGCTCCCTCTTCTGTCTTTCTTTCCTTCATTCTTTCCTCTTCCTTCTGCCAGGGGGTGACTACACTGAGTGACAAGCCAAATGGTACAGGAAACCATTTACTATGCTGGGTGGTAACCACATAGCCAAATTATGGCTCACGATGGTTTAGTGGGTAATTAAGGTGCTCCAGTCGGATTGAGCCAGTGAAGGTTTATAACCGAGGGGTGGTTGGGGTTTATTGTTCACATAATGCCACTCAGGGATTAGTGAGGCTGGTCACTCTCATCTTAAATGTCAGGACCAACTTGCCTAGCTCCAGGCTCCTGTGCTCCTCATGGGGCAACGTAGGATTGGATGGTGGATGGATGGATGGATGTGTAATGTGTGTATGTGTTGGGGAGGGGGTGGTTGTATGGGTACCCATATCAGTGACCCATCCTCCTCCCTTTGTGTTTAGGTTGGATTAGAATGTTATTTGTATTTTGTGTAATGCTTTGGCTTTATTATAGGTGATGTAAAGAACAGTGCTATCCATCGTCTCATAGCCGAGAGTCCTGCCCCATCTGTGCTCAAGCGATCCCACGGAGAACCACAAAACGATGACCCGGTTGTTACACCAGAGGTTAGTACTCATCTAAGTGCCTGCCAGGATGAGTCTTTTTCTTCAGATTGATGGGGGCAGGCTAGTACAGTAATGTTTGGAGCCAGCTGATCCAGTGTTTGGGCCTTGGCCTTTGATTGATGCTGCTACTGTGAGTGAGGCAATAGGCAGGATGCGGGTGGGGAAGGCGGCAGGTGTGTCTGGGTTGACTGCCGAAATGTTGAAGGCCTCAGGAGATATTGGGGTGAGGTTAGTCACTGACCTGATAAATAGGATTATATATGAGTGTGTTGTCCCAGATGATTGGCTGAAAAGTGTAATTGTAAATGTGTACAAAGGGAAGGGTGATGCCCTGGAAAGGGGAAATTACAGAGGTATAAAGCTCTTAGATCAGATAATGAAAGTAATGGAGAGAGTTCTAGAAGGTATGATTAGAGAAAGAGTGAATATCAATGAGATGCAGTTTGGGTTTATGCCAGGCAGGGGGACCACTGATGCCATATTCATTGTTCGACAGCTTCAGGAAAAATATATTGGCAAGAAAAGGGAATTGTATTTTGTTTTTGTTGATTTGGAAAAGGCCTTTGACAGAGTCCCTAGAGAGGTGGTGAAGTGGGCAATGAGAAAGCTAGGGTTGGAAGAGTGGCTGGTTAGGGTGGTTATGGCCATGTACGTGGGTGCTCACACTCAGGTAAGGGTGAATGGAGCTTTGAGTGATGAGTTTCCCGTGAATGTTGGTGTGCATCAGGGGTCAGTTTTGAGTCCCTTGTTGTTTATCATGGTGCTTGAAGCCCTCTCACGTGACTTCAGAGAGGGACTCCCATGGGAGATGTTGTATGCTGATGATTTGGTGTTGATTGCTGAGAATGAAGGGGAGGCTGAGGAAAGATTTAAGAAGTGGAGAGATGGTATGGGGCACAAGGGCTTAAGGGTAAATGCAGATAAAACAAAAGTGATGATATCTAGGGTTGGTGGCGGTACAATCAGAGGAGAGGGAGAGTGGCCATGTGCAGTTTGCCACATGGGTGTGGGAAGTAATTCCATCTTGTGCAGTGTTTGTGATAAGTGGGTGCACAAGAGATGTAGTGGTATTAGAGGTAGACTGCGAGATAATGCTGATTTCATGTGTGCGGTGTGTCGGGGAGAGCAGGCAGAGATTGTTAGGCATGAGAGGGTTGAACTTGCAGGTGAGTCTCTTGAGTGTGTGGAGGAGTTTTGTTATTTGGGAGACATGTTATGTGCCGGAGGTGGGGCTGGAGTTAGCTCGGTTGCTAGAGTGAGAAGTGGTTGGAAGAAGTTCAGGGAGCTGTTGCCTCTCCTGACATTGAGAGGACTCTCCTTACGTGCTAAGGGGTCTTTGTATGCAGCATGTGTTAGGAGTGTGATGCTGTATGGTAGTGAGACCTGGGCAGTAAAGGAAGAAGATATTCGCAGGTTTAAACGTACAGAAATGACAATGATTAGGTGGATGTGCAGTGCATCCCTGCGTGCAAGGCCTGGGGGGGCTGGGTTTATGATAGAAGAGTTGAGAGGTAGGATGGGACTGGAGTGTATTGGTGCTGTGATGAGGAGAGGTAGGCTGAGGTGGTTTGGACATGTGGAGAGGATGGGGGATGATAATTGGGTACAGAGGGTGAGAAGTGTTAATATTGGGGGAGGGGTTGGGAGGGGTAGACCGAGAAAGACATGGGACGAGGTCATTAAATGTGACTTAAGGGTTAAGGGACTGAATAGGGAGGCTGCCAGAGATCGAGCAGCGTGGAGAGCCGCCATTAGGTGACCAAGGCCGACACATGCAAGCATGTTGGAGCCTTCAAAAACGAAAACGAAAATGAAAACGATTAGCTGGGATAGATTCACTGAGATATTTTATTTTCACTATTGCAAGAAAGTTGCATTCAGTCAAGGGAAACACCTGCCCTCTAAAGAACAGACATTCCTATTTATATATTTGCCGTATAATTAAGGAAAGTGCAGTATTAAGCATAACCTTGGCTCCTTTATTGTACAAGCCTGTTTTTTCCATAAGTATCCAGTAGCTATGAGGAATTATATTGTTTGGAAAATGTTTCTTTAACAGAAACAGTGCTAAAATCTTTATGAAACCTCAGAAAGTGTTTTGGAGACATTTTAACAAGCCAAGTTGAATTGATAGCACCATTTTCTTTGGCCAAATGGCACTGGGACAAATCCCTCACCAAAGAGTTTTAATGGCAGAAGAGAGTATGTAAGATTTTGAACCTTATTCTTGGCTGCAGTCTTATTGTATAGAAGAGAAATGTTGAATGATGGCTGAAAACTACTCAGTTGATATTCTATGGTAGTGTGGTTAAGCTTTTTTCTCCTTGCCAATTTCATTAATAGAAATATAAACATTCTCCGAATCTATAGGTTGTGCGTAAGATGGCTCGTGCTGATAAAGTTGTACTAAGCAGTGATGAAGAACATCTTAGTATTGACCTGACCGCACCATCCAGCAGCCAGGCTCGGAAAGTAAGAACTACAGCCAAGTATTTGAATAACTTATTTACCATTATTTAGTCAGAATAATTTGTTTAGCATTATTTAATTTGAATTTTAGTGCAAGTCTTTACTTTCCATGATACGTAATTATAAATAAGACCATGCTGAGCTGACTATAAAGTGTCTCAAGCTGAATTGTATAGTAATTGATGCTTAAAGTGTAAACTAGTACATGTAATCATCATCATCATCATCCATCAGTCATAAAACATCAGTCGTCATCACCTTACGACTGAATGAGATAGGATTCAGAAATCACGAAAGGGAAACAACAAAAGTAGGGGAACTATCAACAGCTTGCCCAGTGAAATGGACCATACGGTCTTTCACATATTCAAACCCAAAATTGATGGCATCACCTCACAAACCTGACCACCTACATGTGATATATTAACATAGTCTTTATAAATGCTGTTCACATATACCAGCCAGAGAAGCATTCCATCAGTACTCACTTTTTAAAGATGAGTGCCAAACCTTGTCATGTGTTTCTTACATAATTTATCCCACAAATTTGATCTCCTGTCAGTTGTTGGTCTCATCAGCTTCTATATCCCATTTTTTCACCACACTCATTTACTATATCTGTGCACCTTCTTGGCCTGTCATGCCTTCTCTCACCTCCTTAACCACTCACATATTCCTGTTTTACCATTTTATCCATATTCTTTCACTATTTAAGACTACCATCTAACCATTCTCTCTTCAGCAGTGTTATCAGTACATGTCCTTACCCTTCTTCTGTAGATCACTATGAGTCTTATCCTGTCCACTCAGTCCACACCACACACATTCCTCAAGAGGTTTATTTCGAGTGCTCTTCCTCTTTACTTCTCATGCTTATTCGATACCAAAGTGTAATACTGATGCAGTAAAATGGGTACTAAGACACCTTTATCGAGTCCCTTTGCAGTCTCCACACTTGTACTGCTGTTTCTTTTCAGTATCAGTGCCCATTGAAATTGGCGATGAAAGTCTTAGCTCCACCTCACAGACCAAATAGTGCACACAGAAATGCATTTTATATTGCGTATGGGATAGAGACCATCCCATTAGCTGCCAGGTTAAAAGAAGAGATGCAACCCTTGTCATGATTTACTGTATATCCTATTTCTGTCCTTTATCAGATGTTTTGTTTCCTCAGCTTCTATACCTCACATCAACATACTTACATGCACTAACACTATTATGCCCTTATTTATCTTTCAACAGTCAGAATGTTGGCCTTGCATGTGGGCAGTCCCCAAGAGATGACTGATGGTTTTTTGATCATGTAATTCCATGTAGATATTAAGCTGGTCATATACTCGTAAATGTAGTGCAGTAGGGAAGCTTTACCTTGGGCTTTTTTCCCCTCATCAGTTTGATTTTTTTTTAATTTTTTTTTTAAGGTCCCGTTATATCCATCGTCTTTTCCTGCAGGTTAATCGTCGCCCACTGAATGACACCATCAATGTGGGAATATCAGTAACAGCCCCCAATCACCACAACATATTTGCAAAACCCAGAGTGAAAAAAACAAGCGGTAAGATTATTTGGTGATTTTTTCTCCCTCTTACGTTATAGCCAACTCCGTACCTTCTTTACCCCTGCACAGTTGTTGACTTTACACATGGGTTTTATTCACCCCTGTGTAGAGTACAACTCTCATGTGTGGGGAGGTGCCCCACATTCAACTCTTCTCAACAAGGTGGAGTCAAAGGCTTTTCGTCTTATTAACTCTCCTCCTCTTACTGGCTCCCTTCAACCTCTCTCTTCGCTGTTGCATCTTTATCTCTTTTATGTCGCTGCTTCAATGGTCACTGCTTCTCTGAACTGTCTGCTTGCATCCCTCCCCCTCTATGGCGGGTGCATAGCACCCATCTAGCAACAAACTCTCATCCCTTTTCCGTCAGTCTCTCTAATGCAAGAATTAACCATTACTCCCAGTCATTCATATAAGCAACAAGTCATCTCTGGAACTGTCTCCCTTTGTCTGTACTTCCTACTTCATGTGATCTCCAGTCTTTCAAACGCAGTGTGTCCAGGCATCTAGAAATGAATGAATCTTAAATTTGGCTCTGTGTTGTATTGTTTTTGGCATTTTTTTTTGGAAGGAATGGTATTTGTGGGCTCCTGGCCTTTGGTTACTTCTTCCTTGCATTAAAAAAAAAAAAAGTATAGTATAATAAGAGGTAAAGTAAGTAAATAAATAAATACTTGTATATAAATTAGCTCAAACTTCATCATGATCAGCAGTTAAAATAATGTTCAGGTACAACTGTACTTGGCTATGAAGTTCAGAATTCAGTCATATGCATTGTGAATAATAATGACCAGTGGCAGATCCAGAGACGGTCCAGGAAATCTAGACCCCCTCCCCCACCATTTTTATGTGTGCCATGACTTTTTCAGACCATCAGAAGAAAACTTTTTTGTTAGTACAGACAGCTGATGCATAGCCCACAATAAGAAGGTAAAAAACACTGGAAGGAAAAAGTAGCAGACATGTTCCACTTCCTGCTTGTATGAATCTGACCTTAGTGGTGAGGATTTATCTATTGGAATTAAGGCGTCTGTCATATAAATCGATTTCTGTAGGAAGTGGAACACATGTGCTGCTTATTCCTTTCACTAGTTTTTGCCTTCGTATTGTGAGTTTTGTGTCAGCTGTCTGTACTACTGTATCTAAAAACCAAGTATTTTCTTGATGGTCTGAAATATTAGCATAACTTAAAAATGGGGTGGGGGGGGTGTGGTCTGGACTCCCTGGATCCCTCACACTGCATTTATTGTTGAATGGGCATCCCCAAAGTTTATGTTAGGTGCAGTTTTCATTAACTCACTTCACTGCCAGACGTCAATTTTAAGTATGATGGGGTCGTCTGATATAAGTCTGAATGAGAAGTGAAATTTATATTCTGAAAAGAGTAATTGATTTGTATTGTGAAGTTCAGACTTTGTAGGCAGTCATAAAGGACCTGAATAATAGAGAATTTTTGCTTTCCTCATCTTTAGATCAGAATAAGGGACAAGATAATGGTGGTGGTGGTAATAATGATGATGATGATGAGAGTGATAGTTATAGTGATGGTAATCATGATCATAATGATGGTAATAGTAGTAGTTGTTCCCTAGGCAGTCTTGCCAAACAGTCCTGAGTCCCTAAGGAAGGCCACGGCCGAAACCGGGCTTTCCCACAGAGCTCTCAAGGAATGTATGTTGTGTTGCTGGCGTAGGTGATTGTGTGCAATGCAGTCTTCCATGATGTGCTTAATTATATGGGGTGCTGTGTCACATCCTGGGCAGGCATCAACAATGGTAATAGTTGGTTATAATGGTGGTAATGATGATGATTATGATAATGGTGATAATGATCATGTTGATGATGCTTATGTTTCAGATTTGGCCAGCAATAGCAAGAGCAGCAGCACCTTCACCACCAATGCTGGTGATAAGGTGGGTTATGATGGTCTGGGTGGGCACCACAAAGTAGATGAGTTCCCCAAACCCAGTCCATTAATGATGCGCAAGAAGAAGGGCATCAGGATCACCACTAAGTATGGGGCCTCAAGTAGAGTTCAGACTTCAACAATTAAGAATTATTTCCATAATACATTTGAGGATTAAGATTTTTGGTCCGGCATATTCATTCAGTACACGTCATAGCATTATGCAGGTACAGTACTCCATAGGATTTCTTTCAGGTATATGCACGTCACTTGCAAAGTAGTGTATTTCCACAGGTTTTATACATCTTTATCTTCCTTTCCTTATCCCCTTTCATCTAGAGGTAGTGTAGTTGTTGAAACAAATTTGTATCTTGCAGTATTGAATCCCTCAGTCCTGTGATTTATTTTAGATTTTATTCTTTTGTCTTCCAGACAGTATTCAGCAGAAGAGAAATTTACTGAACTTGGAGGGTTGGATGAAGTTTTCATTAATCCCTTCACTGCAGTGGTACTCATCAGAACTACAGTATATAAATAATCTGGTAGCTGCAAAAATAAACAACAAAAAGATGTCACCAGACTGATGGGATAAATGATCAAATGTACAAGACTATTCTGTCTGTACTAGACTAATTTTTATGTAGATTAGTATTTCTTTAGTTTTCTGTATCCATGTGCAGTACTTAAATTTACAATATAATACTGAGCTTGAAAGTTATAGACTAGTTTACTTGCAAAACTATCAGGCTGAAATATTGCCCTGTTAGTTTGGAAATACATTAAACCTTTTGATGCAGGGAGTTTTCTAGGATTGGATAAAATATTCGGAATATTTGCGAGAGGAAAAAATTGCTGTTCAGGTCAGAAGATAAAAAAGATAGTTCTTCAACTTTTGACCAGAAGGAAGTAACTTCAACTTTTGACTGGAAGGAAGGAAGTTTATGGCATTAACTTTAATACAGCACAGAAGTCATTGTTGCCGTTGAATGTTTTCAATCCCTTGACTATGATGATATCTGTACTATTTTGTTCTTGCTACCATTGGATATTTTTATTTATCTTAGGAAAAAGGTCTGTCATAGTGAAGGCTGTCTAATCCCTGCATTATAGCAGGTCTGTCGTAAGCGAAGTAAAATCGTCTAAAATAGCAAGAATAAAACTTACAACATCATATTATTGAAGTGGTTAATCCCGATGGTGGTTAAAGCTACCCATCTGCCGAATATATTTATATGACATCAGCCAAATATAATACTGTACTTGAGTGACACTTCATGAAGTGGTTAAAATTACCTTAACTGGAGTTCACTGCTAAGTTTTTACAGTTATCGAATTTACTTTTTTACTTCATAGTTTGGGTATTCCCGGAGTTGTAAAATTTTTACATTGTATGTATAGTAAGTTATATTGGATTTGACTAAATAAAAGTGAATAACTCCATCACTATCCTTCCCAGTAATCTGATACACACTAAGTTGATGATGGTCCTCTTAAGCAGTGTGCTACACCCTACACCTTGGTAAAGCACCCAAGTTATAAGTTTTAGTACGGAATTCAGCAGATATTGATGAGATTATGTTTAAAAAGGTACAGTGATGATCAGAATCAGAGTCTGCAGTTTGAAGGGTCTTTGAGGTACATTGTGTGTGTGTGTGTGTGTGTGTGTGTGTGTGTGTGTGTGTGTGTGTGTNAGTTTTAGTACGGAATTCAGCAGATATTGATGAGATTATGTTTAAAAAGGTACAGTGATGATCAGAATCAGAGTCTGCAGTTTGAAGGGTCTTTGAGGTACATTGTTTGTGTTTGCGTGTGTGTGTGTGTGTGTGTGTGTGTGTGGTTTTTCCTCCCCCACATTATACATTGCTCCCAGCATAAGCAAGAGGCTGTAGGGTGGAAATGTGTCAGCTATGTTTTATTTTATTTTATTTTATTTATTTTATCTTTTTCATTGTAAGTAATTTGTTGTTATTCATGAAAATAATGTTACATGTATGGTGTAAGTTCATGGCATTTGAAAAATATATATATATATTTTGCATAGTAGGATCAGCTTAGTACTGTATAATCAGTGACAGAAAGAGAATGCTGTGGTTGTGCATCTTTTCCATAGCACTTCTTTGGGACTAGCAATCATATTCTGTTGTTGACATATTGTTATTCAGCTCAGTATTCATGACAGAGAGATGGCAATTTTAGTCCAAGTTAGATTTTTAAAAAGTGTAGCCAGTGCTGTTACTGTACAGAGTTTAGCAACTTTCTGAGATTCCAACACATGATTGTGTCTGAAGTTTCACCCAGCACTCATTTTATGGCCTTTGCTTGCAGCTTCCTCAGCCTCTTAGTATAGGGCAAGAAATATCTCACCTCATCTCTCTTTTGTGTACTGCATTTCAGTCCTACCTGTGGAGACTTCTATGGTTCTGCCTTTTCTATTACCTGAAGTTGGTCACTGACAGTGCGTTACAGTCTTTAACCCTCGTCGGGCTAGTTCTTTGTAAGGTCGCATCAGCTTGGCTCATGCACACCTTCATTGTGACTCATATGAGGTCTGCAGCCCAGCAAAGATTAAAGCTTTGTTGTTAAATGTGAGACTTTGCACCAGGTTTTCTTCCACCCACAAGGACAGCCAAACCCAGTGAGTGTGTCCCTAAGTGGGTCAGTTACTTCATCATTGTACCATTTTTGAAGGGTGAAATCTGTCAAGTTACAACTGAAGAGTTTTTTGAGCTTTATTTTTTCATTTTCATCAGTCTCTGCCACACCCACAGAGGCGTGTCTGAAGTGCGTGTGGTGTGCATCTAGAATGCGTTTGGGGTGCGTAGTAGAGGTGTGTCAAGAGACAGAAGGCATATTGTGGGATGTGTTTGGGTGTTGGATATGGTTGGGATGGTCATGACTGCAATTTGTATCCTGTTTAAATTACTCTGTCCTACATGTTGCATTTGTCTTTGTTTTTGAAGGTCTCCCTACCCATTGTTGGAGTTAGGAGTATCCCTAATTTTACTGATGGCAGCCTGTTCTCATTGGTTTCTGTTTTTACTTCTGTTAGCTGTCATGACGGTCTTACAACTTGTTTTTCCTCTTGAGATTTTATACATTTTTTAGTAGCTCAAGGGTGAAGGTGGCTTTGTCTTCTTTTACATGCAGTATTTGAACTTAAACCAATCCTTTGTTGGGAAGATTTTAGGATCGCTGCTACTCCGCAGTCATTGTGGTCAGTGGGTGTCATTTTGCTGGGTACCAATACTTGATGTTATAATGGGGAAGTTAAGCTAGCCAGTAGCTTCTTTGGGTAGAAATGTGAAGGAAGAATTGTTGTATCGGAAGGAAAGGAAGACATAGGAAGGAGAGTAATACTGTAGCATAAAAGATTGAAGGCCTTCTGTATTGGTAACATAATTTGTTGTGTATGTGTTGGAAGGACAGAAGTCAAAAGAGTGGGAGCAGTGGAAATGAGTTATCTGAGAGGAGCCTGTGGAGTCACATGGAGAGACAGACTAACAAATGAGGAAGTGAAGGAGCGTTGTGGTTTGGTTATGGACACGATAGGAATCTTTAGGAGAAACACGTTAAAGTGGTTTGGGCATGTGGAGAGGATGAAGAGTGAAAGACTGACGAGGAGAGTGTATGTGAGTGAGGTGTAGGGGGCAAGAGGGAGGGGGAGGCTGAGGATGAGATGGAGGGATGGAGTGGAGAGGTACATGGGAGAGGGAGGTGTGAGTTGGGAGCGGGGTAGTGAAATGGCGGGGGACAGAGCGACATGGAGGCGATTTGTTTGTGGCCACCCCATGCGGGATTGAGGCATCTGTTAATAGATAGATAGATAGATGTGTTTTGCATTTTTCTTGCTTTTTGCTCTTAATACGTGGATCTAGTTTATCACCTATTTAGTATTGGAATCATGGAAAGGAGTCTAGTAATGAAGGCAGAAAGGGAAGTAGTCTCTGACTTCACTGCATTGTGTGCCTGCCATGCTTTTGTGGTGGAGCACTAGGCAAACAGAGCAGTGAGCAACACGTTAGGTTTTCCCAGCCTTCCTCCCAGATAACATTCTAACATGCATTCCATATAAGCACAATAATTTTTAGATCGCATAACATTTGGATCCCATATATTGCAGTACCTCCCAGGCCAGCAAACATGGGCTGCATATGGTACAAGCCAGTTGAATATATGAGAGGGTAGTATATGAGACATTTTTGCAACCCACCTGATATTGATATGGGTTTGATTCTAGCATAAAGGCCCAACAATTGACCCACAACCTGCCAGAACTAATGTTGGGAGAGGACGAAGTGGACTATACTAAAATCCTTCAGATGTATATCTGTTCCGTTGACTGAAGCATTTACTGTGGTGGTTAAGTGATTAGAGATGTGATCTATTCTCTGAAATGACACGAGTTTGATCGCAGGCTGGAGCAGGGTACAATTTGATCATTATATGGACAAAAAAAAAAAAAATCACCCATATGTCCCACTGTCATCATAAAAACACCCCTAATAATAATACCTTACCATTCTTGAATGAGAGCCCTAGCCTGTATTCAATATGGACTGGGCATTAGTGTAGAAGTGGTGTCATGTGAAGGTTTGCGATATACAGTATGTAGGACTGCTGGTCCTCAGAGGACAGGCTGTGAAGTCTGTGCCCTAAGTTAGTCACAGGAAAAAAAAAAAAATCCTGAATTATGAGGAAGTTGGCACGTGTAATCTTCAGCATCTCCTTGGTCCTTGTCCTTCTGCCGGGGTTAACCGATGGACGTGGCAGTGTGATAACGTTCCATATTGGTTGACTTTCTTCCTCTTCGTGTGTAGTATTGCTTGGTTATACTGTTGCCTTCATTTATCCAGCTAAGCTTGCCATCATATTCAATTAACGTGACCAAACGCCATACAGACTCAAGCAATAGCAATATAAATTAATTAAGAAATGGTATAGTTTCTGACAACAGTAAATTTCCATGGTTAACTAGTGGGGCACTCAATGGAGTGCATCTCTTCGACACAGGCAACGTAATTTCCAAACCACTCTCATAATGAGTTAGGTTTTCTCCTTAATGATTAGGGTTTCGCAAAAAGTTTTTTTCCGGATCCAGAATCTAATACGATCCGGATCGGACCCAAAAGTTAATGGATTGTTCCCTGGGACATGGGCTATATCTTCCCACCAAATTTGGTCCAAATCTCTCTCTTAGTTTTTGAGTAATCCTGCCGGTCCCCAAGAGTTAATCAATTGTTCCCGACATGGGATATCTACCCACCAAAGTTGGTTCCGATCTCGTTTAGTTTTTGAGTAATCTTGCTAACAGACAAATAATATAATAAACAAACAGGGGTGAAAACATACTCTCCTTGTCCGAGAGAATTATTCTACAAATTGGTGAAGATCCTCGATGCAAAGGATCGTGGCACAGGATACGCAGACGGGCACCCCTCCCAGCCCTGAGTGGGCGCTCTTTCGGCTCAAGGGAACTTTTTATATATAAACATATGTGATACTTATATAGTTATGTAAGCTCCAGTGTGTCATCTTTATATCGGTGTTTGCAGCTTTTAAGGTATACATATAAGAAACATTAATAGGTATGCAGTAGATACGCGGTTTTTATCAGTTCGGTCCATAGTTCAGTACAAAGTATTCGCTGACTTACGGACTTTCGGTAACAAAATGTCTGCCTGCCGCTTCTTCATGTCTTTGCATGAACTTTGAAAATTAAGTCTCTTGAATCCGAAGCGAATAACAGTGATGTCATGTCTGGCAAAATAGTGTACTGTAGGTTGCTGCAGTAACTACACTGATCTTCGAAGTCCACTTCGGTTGCCAGTCAGTAGTGCTTGACGTTAGTCGAGTGCTTGACCGCTTAGTTGATTTCGTCTTGGGTGAGTTTTGCAGCGTGTGGGGTGTGGTGTGGCTGCCAAGGACCACCACTGCCAGGCGCCATCTCACCAGCGCATCAGCTTTACTTGTATCTTTTTTGTGCTCATACTGCTATAATGGTGGGGTCATTAACACAGATCTGCTTTCCATTCGTATAGGCTTTATAACATCAGAATTTTGACTACATATATGTAGATATTTCGCATCTGTAGTGACACGTACTCACTGCTTCTATTCATGTCTGATGACATGACATAGTGATGGAAAGGAAGTCTAACTTAAGTTAGGCAGATGATAGTTTAGCCATGAGTACCGTTCTTAGAATGGAGATTGTTTTGACCTGTATCACTTGCAACAGGCATCGGCAGTTTTCCCAGTGTTCATGAATTTCATTTGATCACAGTATAATTTAAGTTTATGCACACGATTAGCAAAAACGTGGATATGGAGTATGTGGCACCTCACTGTCAGGATGACGGAGCTTGCCAAACAGTGTGAGGGGAGTCAGTTTATTCGCCTGTTGTCTGGGACGAACGCGCTCTCTCTTTCACTGTGTGTGTGTTTCACATGTCCCTGCGTCTATAAAACACTCGCAAACCGTCCCACACCCGCCTCCCTAGGACGAGCGTTTGATAGGGTCGAGGCTGCTACAGAGGTTAGTGACCGCTGTGTATTGTTACCAAGCTACTGTGCAGTGAGGCTGAGAGAATAGCACTGTAGTTGAGCTGTGGGACAACCCCGTAATTGTTATAGATGGGATACATGGACTATACATTCTCACGAATGTCACAGATTGATAAAAAGATATCAAATGTTACTCATGTAGAAATTATGTGGGCAGTAGAACGGGACTATAGCTACAGAATAGCCCGTACTTGTGTAATTTCCGTTAATGAATGCGTTTCGTGAATTATAACGTGCATTGGGGATAAACGGTTATCATCTTGATCATCTCAACCGTCATTTCCACTAAAGATGGGATTAGGTAAGCTATAGAATCCAAAGAAAAAGCATCACTACGAAGGCGAACTATCAATAGCTTGTCTGGTAGTGACATTTGTGTATATAAATGGTTAATGTAACTTTTTTTGTGTGGCTTATGCAGTGTAGCAGTTATTCAAAGCTTTTCCACGTACATTTTGCCATTCTTCATAACCTGCAGTGGTTTATAGAACTCGATGTCTTGATGTATGTGTAGTTTCATCATAATATTACATGGATTCGTAAATGCCTGCCATTGGTTGTGTTTTATGTGGATTTTATTGCAAACACACACCCATCATAATTTCATAGTATCCAGTCCATAGATTGTTAATTTGTTGCCAAGACAGGTTGGCGTCATTTATTACTATTATAACTCTCTGAGGTGGAGGATGCCTTCTGTATTTTATTCACTCTGTTTCCAGATACTTTTACTCAGCCTGGGATATTTCAAATTGTGAGGGGGTTATAGAAATAGTCTTTATTGATCCTTTAAATACAAATACCGTTTCCTGGACTGAATTTAATAGTATGAGGATAGCAAGAATTAGCTTATTTAATCGTAGTGAAAAGGTCAGAGTTGCTTGTTGTGGCCCCATGCTCATCTGGAAGTGAACCTAGTGGACTGCAGACTGAGGCTGCTCTCTTCCCGTAGTCCACCATCTTCCATTCAGGAGACAAAATGGGAGTTAAAGGACGTTTGTATAACCAGACTGGATCTGTCTGGTCGTATCGGTGCCACCACGTGAAGGCGTTCCTTTCCAGCACCAAGATCACTGGTTGAAAGGGAAAATCAATACAAAGCTGCAGCGGTGATGCCCTTGGCGGCCCCAGCACCTCTCACACTCACTTTCTAATGTTTGTATGTTTGCTGCTCTCCCGCCAGAACGATGCAATAGACTAGTCCTACGTCTGTATGATAGAAGATCGTGCTCAAGGGGTTGTGTGTTGCCTTGAGAGCAGCCTTCACATTATATTAAACACACTTATCATTTCAGTAAATTTAACCGTTTCCCTCGTGTCCATGTAACGAATTATGTTTGCTTGGTCATTTGGAGGCCAGAGAGAAAGACGAGTCATGCCACTTGTTGCTTGCCTAGCACAGTTGCTTAGCACCATGACCAGCTCATTTATTATTAGCAAAGATCACCTCATGCTAATATGGGTTTAAAGCACTATGTTTGTACCTTCTTGCATAGACGTAAAAGCAGGGAGTGAAGATAATGAAAGGAAATAAGAGTATGGACGTAATTTATGTACGCTGAAGTGACAGGTGTGTTGGGAAGAGGTCACGCTGAGGCACGTACCGTCAGGAGTTGCCTTGTTGGTAGACACGCTCACTTACACCCGCCCCGGGAAAGTTGTGGGTTTGTTTCTAGGGTCTTATTATAGGAGGCCTCGTAACACCTCTTCCTTAGCGATTTATTTTTGTACATTACACCTTTACATTGTCCTGTGTGTTGTTTATATCGTTTTAGGTAGTGTAATGTGCAGAATATATCGGTAAAGAAGTGTTACAGTATTTTCAAGAGTCTTAGGATTCAGTGCACATTCTTATGCGGCCACCAATGACACTAGATGCATCACACACACACACACACACACAGCTGCATCTGGATTCAAGGTACAGCGGAGAACAGAGGTTGGGTACAAAGAAAGCAGTGAGGTCCTTTCCAATTAGTTTGTCCAACAGAACTTTTTTTCTTTTGTTTTCTTTTTTTACTCACTTAGCCCAGAGTTTTGTCTTTTTGCAGCTTCTATCACGTAGCTCAGTAGACAGAGAGAATGCTAAATGTTAATCTTTTTTTTACAACTCAGCATTGAAGGAGAGATGGCAGTTTTAGGACGAGCTAAAGAGTATAGTATCCTTCCTATGAGTCAAAGATGAGAGTAAAACAAGGAGGAGAGGTGTTGGTTTAGCTGGGGTAGAGAAGAGTGCAGAGAACATGTGTGATAACTAAACCTACTTCACACTGTCTACTTCAACTGGCTTCTGTCTCACCGTCTGTGCCATACCCTCATCTTAAACTCCATATGACAGCTGAAAAAGGATATCGTGATTGTGTTCCTGAATTTCAAGACATGTAATAATAAATCCATCACCGTGGTATCTCTACACAACACACACACACGCACACACAGTTCCTGCGTTAAACTGTGTTAAATTTGTGATGGATATGATATTACAACCTTGAATATCTTTCCCTACATCCGTTTGGTGGTGCTGGTGGTGGTGGTAGTGTGATAGTTTAGGTGGTGCGGTGCTGGGTGGTGGTGATAGATACAGCTGCTGTAGTGTTTAGTATGCTGTTGTCTGTTTTCTTCTGACGGGACTGGGTTACTCCACAACATAGTACTGAGTTGTAGTTGCGTAAATTTGAGTCTTGAGTATGAGGTAGGAACGAGTCTCCTTGGTTACTGTCACCTTGTTACCTTAAGGCGTATTTTTGCCAGTTCTCCATCTTAAAGGCTGAACAAAAACAAGAGATTGTTGTGCTAGTCACGAAGAAATACCAGGGTGCAGAGCCGTAGTATGGACCACGGGAAATTAGCTACAAAAGTATAAGTCCAGGATATCAAACATCTCTGTACAAGTGTGGTGAATATAAGGTTACAGTGCTCATTATACTGTATTATTACCCAGGACATCTGTTTAGTGTAGGTGTGGTGGTGATGTGATGTGGTGTTGCTTGCAGGTGTGGTGGTGTTAGCAAGTGTGGAGATGTGGTGTGTTTGCAGTTGTGGTGATGTGGTGTGGTGCTCTTTTCAGGTATGATGGTGGTGGTAATGGCTAATGTAGTGGTGATATGGTGTAGTGATGTTTGCTGTTGTGGTGCTGTGTGGTGCTCTTTGCAGGTGTGGTGGTGATTACTGTTGTAATGATATGCTGTGGTTGTGCAGATGTGTGGTGCACTTTTCAGGTGTGGTGGTGGTGGTGGTGGAGATGGATGATGTGGTGCGGTACTGGGTGGGCCCCCCAGTGATAATGGTGGGGGCTACGGCGGGGGTGCAGGTGCTGGCTTGGTTGGGGAGTGACACCCCCTCCACCACCCCCTGGACTCTGCTGGGCAACACACACTCCTGGGTCGTGGTCATCGTCCTGCTGATGTGGGCGCTACTCTCACTGTGGGTACGTACTGTTAAAAATTACTGTATATAGTTGATCTTTATGTTTACCATTATTTATTGCAGCTTTCTATCTAACCTTCATTAATCCCTTGAATCCGGTGATGTGTTGCGGGAATGCCTTAGTATACCATGTGAGGAACACATTTTAGCTGCTTCATGAAAGTAGTAATCAGTAATGGACGTAATTAGTACTTACTGGTGGACGTAAAAAAAACATTAGTATGAAAAAAGGTGATAGGAAGATGATAATGAAGGTAGAGGTAAGTATCTTTATATATGCAAGACCTGTCGACATGCAGTCAATCCTAATTTGAATTAAAAAAAATATGAATTAGAATTATTGATTGGTTTACAGTTAGAATTAAAAGGTAAAAATTAGATTCCAGGGTACACTATTTAAGCTGTTGCATTTTTTCCAATATACAGGTTTTTAAAATTTGTGTTTAATTCTTCCATCACCTCTTCAACACAGGTACCGGGCAAGGAGTTCTGTGGTCCAGCGACGAGCTTCGGCTACACCCCCATCTACAAGGCCAACGGATTCCAATTCTTCCTGGTGTCTCTCGGGGCCTTCCTCACCTTCGTCTACTACTGCCAAGACTTCCCCCAGGCCTTCTTCAGTAACTTTCACAATGTCAGTATTATTCTGTTTTATATTTGGGTCTATTTTGTTCTTAAATTTATTTTTCCCTTGCTCACTGGACCCTACCTCATCCTAAGGTGGGGAAAGAGGCTGTGGATGATGATTGATGGTGGTGAAGATAATTGTGGTGTTGGTGGGTATGATGATGATGGTGGTGATGATGGTGATTATTAGTATTATTTCGTTTTTGCTTCTATCTAGTAAATAGTGT
This sequence comes from Birgus latro, assembly GCA_018397915.1. Classification (NCBI taxonomy): domain Eukaryota; kingdom Metazoa; phylum Arthropoda; class Malacostraca; order Decapoda; family Coenobitidae; genus Birgus; species Birgus latro. Next base: position 21,006 of record JAGKTI010013313.1, read on the forward strand.
GTGTGTGTGTGTGTGTGTGTGTGTGTGTTAAGACTGTAAACAGTCTTGAGCAAAGGTATGTTTGTGTCGTAAACCTACCTGCTACTTCATACCTGACGTGAAAGCCAAGCGAGAGTAGTTAATATGATTCGTGAAAACCGTGACAAAACTAAGTGATTTATGGCAGTATATTGTTGCCGTGGCGACATTTATCAAGAATTGGCGTGACCCATTCAGTCCGAGGAAGCATTTTATTAATTTCAATTCAGTTTTTACGGAAGATGAAACAGAGGAAGGAAAAAATTAAGTAAAAAAAAAAAAAATCCTTACACCAGATTACAGGTGTGTTGTTATCTTGCTTACTCAAACCGATTCTTGTTCTCTTTAATTAAAGATGGGTTGTGTAGTGTTTAAATTTGATTGTACCCGGTAACTACAAATGTTTTTCCAATATTCTCAGAATCATCTGGAGATTACAAGAACTTTTAAAAATGCATAATTGGATTGAAAGGGTTAGATGGCTTTGTAAATACAGGTTCATGTAGGCTAATGAGAACTTATAAATTATTCACTGTGGAAATCTATTTTGCCTTTATCGGAGAAGAAAGTTGGTTAGGGTCAGGGTCATACAATTACAACTCGTGTTAGGCTGATAACTTTAATCCTTCGCAGGTATTGTCATCGTGTAACGTAGTGGCCTTCGTGCTGTGTGTATACCTGCTAGTGAAGGGGAAATTATGGCCGGAGAGTGAGGAAGTGGTGGAGGTGAAGCCGTTATTGTACGAATTCTACCGCGGGATGGAGCTACACCCGCGAATACTGGGCGTCGACGTGAAGCAATTTACCAACTGTCGCTTCGGCCTCCTGGCTTGGGAACTCTGCATTGTCACTTTCTTCTTGGCAGGTTGTCAGAGAAACGGCTTCAGTCTGGCTCACCTCGTATGTGTTGTGCTGCAGACGATATACCTGGCCAAATTTTACTGGTGGGAGACTGGATACTTTAACACACTGGATATTATCTTGGACCGTGCTGGATATTACATTTGCTGGGGGTGCCTGGTCTACGTACCATCTCTATACACGTTCTCCTCTTATTACCTGGTCGCCCATCCTCCCTTGGTGTCTGAAATTGGGGCAGTATTTATCTTGGTACTGGGTTTGGTGGCCATTGCTCTCAACTATCGGGTGGACTGGGAGAAGGAGTATTTTCGAGCGCATGACGGCAAGTGTGAGCTATGGGGCCGGCCAGCGACATTCATCCAGGCCCAGTACACAACAACATCAGGGTTACGGTACTCGAAGCTGTTGACTTCAGGGTTCTGGGGTGTTGCAAGGCATTTAAACTACACTTTTGAACTCACATTGGCTCTGGCCTGGTGTCTGCCTGGCATAGGTCATGGCATCCTTCCCTTCCTCTACTTCATCTTCCTCACTGTACTACTAGTTCACCGCGTTTTTAGAGATGAGGAAAAGTGTCGGGCCAAGTACGGTGAGGCGTGGGCCAGGTACTGCAGGGAGGTGCCGTACCGGATGATCCCTTTAGTCTTTTAGGTCGGTATTTTTGTCGGGCCCACTAGCAAGTCACCCTTAACAATTTTTCATTTGACTCGTTAATATTCTCTCTATGTTATCCAATCTATGTTCTGTTGAAAATATATGAATTGCAAAAAAAGTAAGTTCTGAGTTGTGAAAACTAGATTGCAAATAATGCTAATACTAATATAAATAAATGAATAAATAAGGTATTAAAAAGGTGCCCAAACCAACGAGGATACATTCTCTAGTCACTATTCAGATTTACTGTGGTTCTTTCACCTTACCTTGCCCCAGATTTTCGTCCCATTGTAAATTATTTCACGTACCTCAATGACAATAAATCGGCACTACAGCTCTACAACCTTTCGTCGGAACTTCTTCGTGACTAGCATCATATTCTAAGTCGTGTTGTAGGTCAGTGGTAGACAACAGTACTGCAGCTCTACATCCTTCTATAACAGCACTTCTTCGTTACTACTGACAGGCATCATATTTCGTGTTGTAGCTCAGTGGTAGAAGATAATACTACAGCTTTACATCCTTCTGTAACAGCGCTTCTTCGTGACTAGCATCATATTCTAGTGTTAATACTCTTCTTCGTGACTAGCATCATATTCTAGTGTTAATATCATTACAGCTAAGCATTCAGAATAGAAACCTGGGAATACCTCTATAATTCTCTCTCTCTCTCTCTCTCTCTCTCTCTCTCTCTCTCTCTCTCTCT
>JAGKTI010013314.1:0-23237 GCA_018397915.1 Birgus latro
GTGTGTGTGTGTGTGTGTGTGTGTGTGTGTGTGTGTGTGTGTGTCCAAAGCAGTGCACCCAACACATGAGGCCTGAGGTGGCTATTGTTAACATTTTTGTTTTACTGTTAATATCATAATGCATTAATTTCTTGCTGCAGTATGTTGATAGTTATATATTTTTTAAACATATCCTAGTGTTCTGTGTTTGTATTAGCAGTGAGACCAAGAGTGTTAAGCATGAAATCAGACTGAGATGTAACTGCCACTTAAGAATGACGGGTGGCTTGGGGGATGGTAGGGGTATGGGGGAGGGTTGAGAGCTGGGGTAGAGGCAGGTGGAGCTCAGTTTGTCCCCCCCCACCCTCTCCTCTTCCCTAGGTGTACAGGGGTAGGAAGGGGTCTCCCCTGGGCAGAAATTAGTGATCGTGAGTGTACGTCTTGTTTCATTTCTAACTAAATACAGTATTACAGGTACAAAAATAAATGATACTGAGTTGAACATAAACAATTATTGTAATATAGTACTGTACTGTTCTGCACAGTACACAGCAAGCAAGTCATAATATAATGGGTTCATAGAAAACGGGGTATTGTGAGGTAAACTAGTCCGCGATAGCGGCGCTGCACCTCATCTTCGATACCATCGTATTTCTTTTGCTATTTTTCAAGTTTTAGGCTATTTTTCCTTTCATTTTCAAGCAGCAGATTTTTTCAAGCAACGGACACTCATCCCCCCCTATTAGTCCGTGGATTCGAGGCTCGACTGTATTCAGCTTGTGTTGCTAATATTATTAATGGTACTTGTAGGTGAGGGCTTTAAAAGAGTCAAGCCAACAGCAATGGATACTGCACTGAGCCTGAGATTGCAGTAACAGATAATTGAAAAGTTTACTGTATTCTCAAAAGCCATATTGTCACTATTAACAGTATAAAAGTTTTCTGATGACACACGTCTGGTTATGCAGCTAGGACTGTTTTGTTAAATTTCAGACTTCTATATTTAAGTGCACGAAACTGTATGACCATGAAGAACCATATAGAACACAGCACTAGCTGATGTAATGTCAGCCAGTAATGATCACGCTGTATTTTTCTCTGCTCTTAACTTAGCTAATGCTCAATGACGAAACTTCAATATAAATACAAGCACAATAACTGTGTAACTTGAATCAGTTCTTAAACTTTTCCACGTCATAAATTTGAATTGTCAAAAACAAGAACAATCGTAACTTGGGGGTTTACTGTACAGTAATCTCTCGATTATCCAGACAGCAACTACCCAGATGATCCATTACCCAAACACTGTGATCTGGCTGTTTGAAACCATTACTCATACATTTTTCTATAATATCCAGACAAAATGCTTGCGACCTGGTGGAAACTATGACAACGTGTACATTTACCACACCCAGCCAGGCAGGAATAGCACGGTGGCGCCACCATGTCTGGCGAGGTAGTTTACCTAGCATCCTCCAGAGATCTCCTGGATCAGTCCGTTTCTGCACGGCAACTGTGGTAAACAGCTCCTCCCAGACAGTTGTTATAAAAGGCATTTGGTTGTTTTTGTAACTGTTCTCTACTTGCTTCAGGCTTTGCTATTCCTTGCATGCCTCTTCCTAGGGTGTGTGATGATAGCCCCTTCACAGGGAAAAGGGAGAGGGTAGTGCTGATTCTACAAGTGGGAGATCCTGGGTAAGTTTGAAGTGGGATGGTTGAATCGTGAGTGCTGACGTTGATTTTGTTGTAGCTTACTCTACCGTACCATCTTTTTCTATTATTTTACGATGATTTTATTCCATTTTACCATTATGTTTTGTGTCCACTGCATTTCTTAGGTCTGCTTGACAAGAAAGAGTAGTGTTAAACAACAGTTTGATGTACTGTAGTGGCCTAACACTAGCTTTCAAAGTCAGGTTATGTACAAAAGAGGGCCAGGGGAGAAGTCCATCATCTGGAAAGAGCCATTACCTGGACATGCCTTTGGATCTATTATGTCGGATAATCAAGGGATTACTGGACAAGAATATTATGAGAAACACTAAGAGGAGGGGTTATTAAACCAAATGTAATAAAAGAGAATATCAAAATAAATGCACTTATCCAATAGTATGGTTATTAGACCAAACGTGAGCATGGATGTGGAGAGGTTGCACTAAAACGACTGGACAAAATTCAGAAGACAGCTATCAGAATTATAAATAACCCTAATATTACAAATGAAGTACCTCTCCTCTAGGTAAGAAGGAATGTTGCCTGTCTTGCATTATTTTACAGATACTTTTATGGCAAATGCTCAGATGAACTTGTATCCACTGTGCCACCTCTCCAACCCTTCCCGCATGTTACACGAGCATCTGGTAGCACTCATGACTGGACTGTTACATTGCATATTGCAGGACTTCTGCCTAACAGAATTCTTTTAGTCCTCGAACTGCATCTCTTTGGGACTCGCTTCCCCAGAGTGGCATTCCCCCAAGCTTCAAACTACAGCTGTTCAAGTTTTTTATGAATGGAGGACACCTGTAAGCAGATGTAGGGATTATTTTTTTTATTCATTTGTTTTTCCTTCCTTAGCTCTGTTACTGTAAAAAAAAAAAAATAATAATAAATTTTAAAAAAATAAAGAATTTCACATAAACACACCTCCCTGACAGCAGGGTTGGTATCGTATAGTCGTGCCACCACCCCAAGGTCTGTGGTTGGTTCGCTGTCTCCCTCTACTGCCATGGGGGACTCCTTGCCTTCCTCACCCAAGCGCTCACTAAAAAGAGAGCCCACCAGCCGCCATACGTTGCGCTCACTCAGTAGCTGCTGGTATACCTGCAACAGTCATGTCACTAAGTCATCTCATAAGCATATGTAGTCAACTAAGCCCTTACCTTCATTTTATAATTAATCTAACGTTAATAAACTTTATCATCATCATCATTATCAACATTCCAACTCTTATTCTCAACTAACATATTGGACGAGTTGGGATCTGGAAACAAAAACGGAGGAATCACAAAACCAGGAAAACAATTAAAGAACATGGCCAGTGAAACGGGCTACACTACCATTCACGTATGATTGAATACATTAATTTGTTTTAATTTCAAATTTTGAATCTTCAGTTTTGATTACTTGCATTTTTTTTAATTTAAAAAAATGCAATTAATCAAAACCGATCAAAATTTTCACTACTATTATCCTATCACTTACTCTCATGACATTCATAACATACTCCACCCATTTCTCCGCAACCAACACACCCACACCCCCATATCCGTCAGTTCCCCCCTGCCAAAACAGCTTATATTAGCAATCCTTCCCAGCAACCTTTCTGGCTGATCCACCCGTGTACCGGACTTCCTGCAAACAAGCCACATCCACCCACCTCCTACTAAATGCCTCAACAACTTCCCCCGCTCTTCCCCTCAAACTTCCCACATTCCATGAGCCCACCCTAAACCCCCTGGGTGATTTGCTGTCCTCAGGCTTGCTTTGATGCTTCTGGTCACTCATCGTAAATGTCAGAACCAACTTGCTTAGCCCTAGGCTCCTATGCTCCTCATGGGGTAACACTGGATTAGATGATGAATGATTGAATGATGGTTAAATCAGGTTAGGTTAGGTTAGGTAAATATTTAAGTATGGTTATATTACTGAACTTCAGGCTTGGTTAAACATTAGGTTAGGCAAGGCTAGGTTATGGTTAAGGTTTGGCGAGTAACTAAGTAGATTTGTGCAAGTCCCTGCCACTACACTAAAGCTGGCCTAGCCATCATCATTTCATCATAGGATCTCACTCTTTTTCCCATGTGTTTATAAATTCCTAGGCTGTTTTGCAAAAGGCCTGAGGTTTGCTCATATTGTTTATGTTAGGTTATGTCTGACAAGGTTATAGTTATATAAGGTTAAGCAACTAATGAACAATTTGTGGTAGATCTGAGCAAGTTTTATAAAGTCTACCATTACTCTTGAGTTGGTCTACCAAACATCAATTCATCATAAGATATCATGTTTTTGTTTGAATGTCAGCAGTACCTTCCTAGACTGTTCTGCAGGAGGAATCATCACAACAGACAAGGCCACACAAACTAGAGAAACACAAATTCAGAGCTGGTAAATACAGACACAGTGAATTTAAGCTTGACTTTGTATGTGCTCTGGAAGCAGCAATACAACTGGGCAGAACAATGACAATGCTGCCACAAGTCACACAATGCCCACACAAACTAAAATCCCCCCTTACCTTTTTTTATCAGGCTATCCAGATACAGGTGTACTCTGATACGGAGCATTCGGATATGAGAAAGGTTTACCGTACAAATGCTGTGATCTCTATGTTCAATATGCAAATTATAATTATCTGATCAGTTTTCATGAATGTCATGTGATCGTACAGTGAGAATGGCCGGCATACTATGATGATAAGTACCCTCAATAAAAAAAAGTATCAGCACCCTTTCAAGGTGAGACATTATGATACACGGACCATGATTTACGGGAAATGACAGAGTTATATCACTTCGTATCCTTCATTTGTGTTGTTATCTTATATTTTACAGATATATACCTGGATTCATCATAGTAACATTGTACTACATGGCAACTCAACCATTTTTGTGATTTAAACAGGCCTGCCAACAATACTGACTGAACCAGAGATGAAGCGTTTCACATCACATCGAACCCCAGGGTGCCGATACTTTCTTTATCGAGGGTACTTGGTGGGAGTCAACTAAACTCACACAAGAATAATGCTCTGTGGCCACCTGACCTAACCTTATATATCCCATGTTATACCACCTCCATATCTGAAAAACTACTGTCCAAACTAACTTTACTTAACAGCATCAGGAAAAATATATAGGAAAGAAGTGGGAACTGTACTTTCTTTCTGATGATTTGAAGAGAGGGTGGAGACTGTCAGGCATGAAAGGAATGAACTTGCTGATAAATCTCTTGAGTGTGTGGAAGAGTTTTGTTATTTGGGAGACATGTTATGTGCTGGAGGTGGGGCTGGAGCTAGCTCTGTGGCTAGATTGAGGAGTAGTTGGAAGAAGTTCAGGGAGCTGATGCCTCTTCTGACAATGAGAGGGCTCTCACTCTGTACTAAGGCATCTTTGTATGCAGCATACGTTAGGAGTGTAATGCTGTATGGTAGTGAGATTTGGGCAAAAAAGGAAGGGGATATTTGCAGGCTCAAACATACAGAAATGACAATGGATGTGCAGTGCATCCCTGAGTGTGAGGCCTAGGGGGAGCTACATTTACGATGGAAGAGTTGAGGGCTAGGATGGGACTGGAGTGTACTGGTGTTATGATGAGGAGGGGTAGATGGAGATGGTCTGGGCATGTGGAGAGGATAGGGGATGATAATTAAGTGCTGACATGTTAGCGATAGGGATGCGAGAGGTAGACCGAAAAAGACCTGGGACGACGTCATTGACTGTGACCTCAGGGATAAGGGACTGAATAGGGAAGCTGCCAGAGAACGAGCAGCATGGAGTGCCGCCATTAGCTGACCAAGGCTGACGCATGCAAGCATGTTGGAGCCTTCAAAAACAAACAAACAAAATGACCGAACCCCTTCAGAAACTGAGGGTTACCTGTACACCATTACATAATTAAGCGATTAACCTGTTTATGAATAAACCTGACCTTATGTGCTAAGGAATGATATACATGAGTCTGTGAAACTGAAACCAAACAAAAACTGACCTTTTGTGTATTGGTGAAGTTGGCATGATGTCGTGGAGCCTTGCGGATGAGTTTGTCCAGTGCCTGCACCTGATGGGAACACACCTGCTCGTACTGTTCCAGCTCCTCCCACACCTGTGCCTCTGATGGGTGGGCCACCATGATGTTGATAAATTCAGAGAACAACACCTGCACAAAAAAATCACAAGTCAATAAGTGCATTTTGAAAAACTCCTCCAACAAACACCACCTCTACAAAATAACAACTCTTCATAAACAAACAATATAAAAAGCTCCTCCATCAAACAGCACCTGCTCAAAGTCACAATATACTCAATCCTTAAGCAACACGCGGTTGAGTAACATGTTTTTGTTCTAACGCGTTCAGCATAATGAAACAGGTCATATCTATCTATCTATTGCCAGATGCCATAATCAACACACGGAAAAACTCGAGCTCACACAGGAAGTCAGCTGGCCTGGGGACACAATTTGAAAGTTGCGCACAGTGACGTCACCCTCCAGACTCTGAGTACCTTTCCTGGGAACACTCAAGGCCGTATGGTTAGACGAAAGTTTATGTGTTTCACAATTTCAGGGAATGAAATGGAACAAAACCATATGCTAATCAGGGGGGGACTTTCATCCATGTTCTCTTGAGACAGGGTTCAGTTCCATCTTCTTAGTTCGATTTCATGCTTCCTAACACATTTCAGACCAACTGAGCATACGGTTATCAGTCAGCTCTCATGCCTTATCTTGTTCCTCCCCAAACTTATAATGGGTTTTGCAGTTTTGGGAGATGAAATGGAATGAAAATGTTTGCTAATTGGAAATAATTACTCTCATCTATGTGTTCTCGTAAATTAGCGTTCAGTTCCACATTCTTTCTTCAATTTCGTGCTTCCAAACACATTTCCAACAGACTGAGCATACAGTTATCAATACTTTCTTGTGCCTCACCTAGTTCTACCCCACACTCATAATGGATTTCGCAGTTTTAGGGGATGAAATGGTACAAAAATGTTTGCTAATTGGGGGGAGGGCTTCATCTATGAGTTCTTATAATTTAGTGTTCACTTCCACATTCTCCGTTCAATTTCGTGCTTCCCAACACATTTTGGACCAAATGAGCATATGGCTATCATGTCTTTTCTCACATCTCACTGACTGTACTCCACAATTATGTGGGTTTTGCAGTTTTAGGGGATGAAACTGAATGAAAATGTTTGGTAATCAGAAAAAAAAAAAAAAACTCTCATCCATGTGTCCTCGTAAGTTAATGTTCAGTTCCACATTCTTTATTCTACTTCTTCCTGATAGACTGTTATATTTTTCCGATTACGGTATTTCTTGGTGGTAAAGAAACATTTCATGCAAAATCTGTTTCCCTGTTGTTTATAGCTGCATTCCTCTGTGTCAACTCGTCTGATATGTCAGAGTTACGATGAATGGGCGTGTCCTAACCTAAGTGTTTGACTAAACTTAGCCTAACCTAGCTTAACTATACTTAATAATTTAACCCAACCTAACCTAACCTAGCATCCAGTTGGGAAACAAAAACCAACTTTGAGTACATCAAGAAAATCGTAGGTATGGCTTAAGGAACATGATAAAAACTGGGAAATTTTTCAGATGGCAAAAGATAATTTATCAGTACAGAGGGTGAGAGGTGTTAATATTGGGGGAGGGGTTGGGAGGGGTAGACGGAGAAAGACATGGGACGAGGTCATTAAGTGTGACTTAAGGGTTAAGGGACTGAACAGGGAGGCTGCCAGGGTTCGAGCAGAATGGAGAGCCGCCATTAGGTGACCAAGGCCGACGCATGCAAGCATGTTGGAGCCTTCAAAAACGAAACACCCCCACTGACTTCGTTGGCACCCTGTCTAGCTCTCTTTACCTCCTTCCAAAACATTTTCTTACATTCCCTCCACTTTACACTCAAATTCCTTCCAAATTCCTCATCCACTCTCTTCTTACTCTCTCTTACTAATCTTTTCACCTCTCTCCTCCTCACTACATATAACTCTCTCGTCCGTCTCTCAGCTTCTTCGTCAGTCCTGTTCCTCATCCACTCATTATATGCTTTCTTCTTTTGTGCCACAGCCTCTCTCACCTCTTCAGTCCACCATGCTGTTCCCTGAACCCCCTCTCGTCTTCTCTTCACCCCACACACCGCCTCACATGCTGCACAGATTTCTTCTGTGAATACCTTGCACACACCTTCCACGTCCCCCATCTGCTCCAATCTATATTTACCCAATCGCTCCTCCACTTCCCTTTTATATTCAGCCTTTATTCCATCCTCTTGTAGCTTTTCTACCCTCTTTGTAACAAATACTTCCTCCTGTCTTTCCCTTCTTCTCTTCCTCCATCTTGTTTGGATTCTGATTCTGCCCACCACCAAGTGGTGGTCAGAAAGTCCACTCCCCAAACCTCTGTATACTCTTGCATCCATTACACATCTTCTCAACCTTTCATCCACACACACATAGTCAATCATTGCCTTCCGTTCATTCATTCCACCATCCTCTCTTCTCACCACTCGCCATGTATACCTATGCATCATTTTGTGTCTGAAGAGGGTATTAGCTACCACCAACCCCCTCCCAGCACAAATGTCCACTAAAGCACTGCCATTCTCATCCATCTCCGCAGGCACACCCCACTCACCAACCACTCCATCCACCTTCTCATTCCCTACTTTTCCATTCATATCTCCAATCAGAAACACTCTCTCATTCCTTTCAAACTTTTCCAAGCAGGTAGTGTCCAACTTGTTCCCGCATCATCCTTGAACATGCTTGGGGTTTCATTCACTCAGGATTTATCTTGGAAAGAACATATTTCATCTCTTGTGATATCTGCTTCCAAGAGATTAGGTGTGCTAAGCCGACTTCGAACCTTCTTTACCCCTGCACAGTTGTTGACCTTGTACACGGGTTTTATTCGTCTCTGTTTAGAGTACAACTCTCATGTGTAGGGAGGCTCCCCACATACAGCTCTTCTCAACAGGGTGGAGTCAAATGCTTTTCGTCTCATTAACTCTCCTCCTCTTACTGATTCTCTTCAACCTCTGTCTCTTCGGTACACTGTTGCATCTTTACCTCTTTTCTATCGCTACTTCAATGGTTACTGTTCCTCTGAACTGTCTGCTTGCATCCCTCCACCTTTATGATGGGCACGTAGCACCTGTCTAGCAATAACCTCTCATCCCTTTTCTGTCCAACTCTCTAATGCAAGAGTTAACCATTACTCCCAGTCCTTCATTTATGCAACAGGTCAACTCTGGAACTGTCTTCCTCTGTCTGTATTTCCTACTTCCTATGGTCTCCAGTCTTTCAAATGCAATGTGTCCAGGCATCTCGAAATGAACGGGTCTTGAATTTGTCTCTCTTTTGTCTTGTTTTTGTTTCTTGCTTGGAGGGAACAGTAAAGCAGGCCCATGGCCTTTGGTTCCTTCTTCCTTGCATTAAAAAAAATAAAAATAAAAATAAAAAATAAAGAAAAAAAAGAGGGAGGGGGGAGTGAGTTGGGGGGAGGGCAGTCAAATGGTGGGTGACAGAACGGCTTTGAGGTGTTTTATGTGCGGCCACACTCTGCGGGATTAGGGCATCGGGCTATAGACAGACACATAGTTCTCGTGAGTTAACTTTCAGTTCATTCTTCGGTCGATACAGGTTGACATTCAGAAATCCGGCAACCTCTGGACCTGAGGAGTGCCAGATTTTTGAAAATGCCAGATTTTTTAAGGTTATATATGCTGTATATATTTAACAGAAAATTACTACCTGTACAGTCCTTTAAAGAAAGAAAATTAAACACTAAATGAAAAGCAAATGAAATTTTAATGTTCACCAACTAAATAAAATAGTTCTGCAGAATTTTAATGTCGTATGTTCTACAAATGGTTTGCACAGACACACCGCTATTAAGTTTTTTTTTAGCATTTCCACTTTCTCTGCGATCGACAACGCACGATGTTTACATTTTACGCCACCTCTTTTCTTTGCTGAATCCATAATGGGGCTATACAGCAGCAAATAAATGATAAAATGAGAAGGAATGAGCAGGAATGCCTGTTAGCAGGTGCAAGCAAGACCCAACAGCTGATTTTGGAGTACAGTGCCTTCAAAATATAAACGGCGCCTCCAGAAAACAATGGCGTGCCAACACGGTAAATTTGAAAATGTGCTCCGAAATCCATGCCGGAAATCTGAAGGAACCGGATTTTCGATGGCCGGATTTTTTAATGTCAACCTGTACCACGCTTCCTAACAAATTTTGGAATGACTGAGCAGTTTAGCCATATGCTCAGTCGGTCCGAAATGTGTTGGAAAGCACAAAATCGAATGAAGAATGTGAAACTGAATGCTAACTCACGAGAACACATGGACGAGTAATTTTTTTCTGGCTGGCAAACATTTTCGTTCCATTTTGTCTCCTGAAATTATCAGACCCATACATTTTTGTTGAACCATATGGCCTAACGTCTCTCCTGAAGGTCACATGGTACGAGAGATGGTGAAATTTTGACAACATTGGGGATGGGGGGTGGGGAGAGAGTACAGGAGAAATGCGCATCAACAACATAAGGGTACCTAGCCCAACTTTTGTTTTGTTAATGCAATTTTTAATACCACTGATGTTCTATCTATCTATCTGTCAACTGCCAGATGCCATAATCCTGTAAGGGGTGGCCCTTTGACTCTGAGTGATTTGTTTCACAGGGAGGGGCTCTAACCCTCCACCAACCCACTTGTTGACACGTAGGGAGCACGTATTCTTAAGTATAATAGTTCTATCTCTTTTAGTGTTTTACCTGATGGTGGATATCAGTGGGGGTAATTTACTTGGAGGAAGATGGTAAGAAGGGGTAAAAGTGAGTTTTGAAAAGTTACCAGAACACATTGTACCATTATACATGGAAACACACTGTTTGAGTGGCATGGATATGAGTACCACGACCCTTCTCCAGTCCTTACTGCATGCATTACTTGAGGACTGAGTGTACTTTATACAAAGTCTGTCCAAAAGAAACCAAATGTTTTAAACAGTGCACCAACAAGCCAACTTAGCATGATCACAATGGGAGAACTGTCTAGTGGCAGCTTTGAATATTAGACTCACACTTGCAGCATCACACTACGTTACTTAGCCACTAAGGTACACGCGCTTGAGTGAATGACTGTTTAGTGCAACTGGCGATTTGTTTCAAACTAAACAACGAAGGATCTTGAAGATCAACGTGTTTGTGTGAAAATGTTTCAAACTGGGAAAAACTTTTATGGAGACTGTTTAAATATTACGATGCGCTTGTGGGAAGGATTGTTTGAGCCCACGTAATATCACAAGTGGTTCCAGGGGTTCAAATTGGGAAGAACATCCAACAAAGATGATCCCAAATCTGGACAGCGTTCCATGTCAACAGACGATGATCACATTGAGAAACTGGATGCTATGATCCGTGAAAATCGTCACCTGACTGTCCATGAAGTTTCTGAAGAAGTAGGCATCTGTAAAAGTTCGTGTCACATGATTTTAATTGAAAAATTGAAGATGCATTGTGTTGCTGTAAACTCTGTATCAGGTCTGCTGACATATGAGCAAAAAGAACTGTGTCATAGTCAGCCAGAAGCTGTCTGATTGTTTGAATGATGATGAAAACTTTCTGAAAAACATCATAAGAGGTAATGACACATAGGTGTATGACTATGACGTCAAAACAAAAAGGGAGCAGTCACAGTAGGCTGGAACATCATCACTGGGCTGGGGGGGGGGAGTATGTCAGCACTGATCAAATGTGAAGATGATGATAACTGTCATATTTTAATGGAATGGCATCAATTGCCATTAGTTTGTTCCACATGGTCACAGTCAATAAAAAATTTTACTTGGTGGTTCTGAAATATCTGAGGAAAGCAGTGAAGAGGAAGAGGCCAGAGGCGAACACAAACAAACCATGGATGCTATACAGTGACAATTCACCTGCTCCCTTTCCTTCTTGGCAAAGCACAAGATAATTATCATCCCCCAGCTGCACTACCCTCTGGACTTGGGAATTGCGGACTCCCCCACCCCCTCCCCAAATGAAATCTACCCTGAAAGATTGCCAATTTCAGATAACACAAGGTCTATCTGTCTATCAATAGCCAGATGCCTTATTACCATAAGAGGTGGCAACAAACAAATCGCTTCCATGTCACCTGTCCCCTATTATGCTGCTCTCCCCCCAACTCACACCCTCCTCTCTCACATACCTCTTCACTCAATACATCCATCTCACCCTCGGTCTCTCAATCCCTCTCTGCCTCATCCACCTTGATCATATACACTCTCCTCATAAGTTTCTTACTCTCCATCCTCTCAACATGGCAAAACCACCTCAATACATTAACCCTAATGCTTTCTATCACACCCACATCTACACCACAACACTCCTTCTCTTCCTCATTTGTCAGTCTGTTTCTCCATGTAACTCCATATGTTCCACTTGAATAACTCATTTCCACTGATCTCACTCTTGACTTGTGTTCTTCCAACAAGGACCAAGCATCACCTCCATACATTAAAGTTGGTATCACAATACTGTCATATAGTGACATTTTAATTACCATGCTCACTTCCCAACTTCTTACCACTGCTTTCAAAGAACCAGCAGCCTTTCTTCCCTGCTGTACCCTTTCAAGCCCTTCATCCTCTAAACTTCCATCCGTACTCATCGCACTATCCAAGTGCTTAAATGCAATCACATTTTCCATTTCCTCTCTATTAGAAGGCAAACTACACTCACCGCAAACTCCCCGGCCCCCAGCTGCACACCACAGGACCCTTCCGGTGATGTCACCACTCGTGACGTAACAGCTGTGTGCACGAGCACACACACTAACAGCAATATGCACTAACACTCTTGTCCTCTCTTCTTAATATGACAAAAGATTCCAAGGACGAAGCTGGATGGTATATTGGCGTCTGATACACACTATGTATCCAATACATAGACTTTTGTGTGAGTACCATCAACACCCGATACACACTATGTATCCAATACATAGACTTTTGTTTAATTACTATCAAGACCCAGTCTGTGGCCACATACAGATATGTGATGTCTCTTGATGTATTATAATCTTTCTAGTCTCGGCTGACTGCTGCACGCAGCCGCTCGGTCGAAACACCTTTCTTGGTGAGACAATCAGCCAGTTGTTGTGATGTATCCACCCAAAATACTTCATCAATCTCCCCTCGCTCCAACATGTCTTGTAATACAGCAATATCAATGCGCAAGCTCCTGTCTTCTACGCTCCTTCAGGAGTAAAGGTCATCCACCAGACTCTTGTTGTCGACGAAACACTTTATTTTGATCTTTCCACATCCAGAAACCTCATGCAATATGTTGGCAAGATATACAGCAGTCTCAGCACATTCAAGCAGCGCCAACGCCTCAGCAGATAAGGTAGATTTGATGACCCTCCTGATCTTTCTTGTCTGCCAGAAAATAGGACATCTTGCCTCACTAGCATCTAATAGGAAGATCACAAAACCTCCCTGAGACCCATTGCCTACAAGGTTGGCAAATGAGGCATCCGAAAAGCACTCTATATGACAGTCCTCGATCGGCCCCATTCTTGGAATGTATAGCTTCATGTTGTCAGTCTTCACCCTTGAAATCACTTTATTGAGTCTAAGCAAATCCACTACAGTAGCTCGGTTGCTAGTCACACTCGACTCACACACATCAAAGGCAATATCTGGCGGAGTGTGTGTGGCAATCCAGTTGAGTTGCCCAATTAATGCTCGGTACTCCGTTTTCTCAGACTCGGACAGCTCTCCTGATTTTACTGCTGCACGATGTCTACTCAGCGTGACTGGTTTCAAAGATAAAGCATACTGGAATTGGTTGGGAGTTATGCTGCCATCGATGTTGCAGATGACATTGAGACCAAAATATTTGAAGGCTTTTGATTCTGAACTGCCGATGAGGAATATTTGACTCAATCAGTTTATCACTTGCTGTTCGAACTCATGTGTACCAGCCCAAAGGAAGTCGTCGACATAAATGCATACAATGCCTTCGACTTTGCCACCACTGCTCCAAGAGAACAGTGCTGAATCCAGTGATGACACTTTAGCTCCGTGACTCAACAACTGATCTTTTATGAGCGGATACCAATGCCTAGCAGCATCACAAAGGCCGTAAACAGTTTTCTTTAGTCTCCGTAACTTACCATTTGCATATTCAGGCGGAGAACGTAAATGAACAAATCTCTCAATGTCGTTACCTTGCAAGTAGGCAGCTTTCACATCCACAGTGTGGCAATCCCACTGGTTGGTGGAGGCCAAAGAAAGTGCCAAACACACTGCCTCTTTTGAACAAGTAGGCGAGTCTTTTCGGAGATCCACTGTGTCTTCCTCAAATCCTGTGGCGACTAAGCGGGCTTTAACAATAGGCTTTCCAATTTTCAGTCTTTCTGTCACAACCCATCGAACCGTTATGGCATCTTGCCCAACATCATCTACTTTCTTATACACATCATTATTCTGCCAGTTTGTAATTTCATTTTCCTTAGCGCATAATACAGCCTCAGAGTTGAAAAGAACAAGCATTTCTGCATCATCATCAACCACTTCCCATTCGCTAAAATCCTTCTGCAAATCAATCCAATCAATGCTGCCATCAGAGTCCCTCTTCAAATTGTAGCAGTGTTTGTACTATCCAGTGGCTGTACCTGCCCAACTCATAATCCTTCCAGACACCAACTCTCCACTTCCTGAATGTATTCCCTTTCTACGTTGACCAATAGAAACTTTGGGAGCTGATTAACCGGAATAGAAACTGTGGGAGGCTCATCAATCGGAACCACACCGTCTTCCGAATCGTCATCTGGTGGATAGTCATTCAACACTTGCGAATAATCATCATTAGGCTTCTCCTGGACAACACTGTTCTTCTCATCACTGCTGACAACACCTTCAACTGTAGTATCTTGCTCTGGCGCACGCGCTAGACGACACACGTGCACTCGCACGTAGACATCGCCGTGTCTCACCAGAATTTGTTTCCCATCTCTGCCTATTACAATTCCGGAACCATGCCACTCATGACTGTCATTTCTTTTGCAGAAGACTTCATCTCCATTTCAGATGTCGTTTAAGTCACTCGAACGTACGCTGTGCCGCAGAGCCCTAGCCAAACGTTCATCTGACTCGTCTTTATAAACTCTTGTCTTGCTAAATGTAGAGCGTTCAAGTTGTCTCTCACAATTTTCAATGGTGATGAAGGTTCCAAGGCTGGAGGATCATCTGCGTACACATCAGGCAGGCCGGGGTTTTGACCAAAAACAAGTTGGTTAGGAGAAAAGCCTGCGTAGCTGGTGAGAGCCTTTCTTGCTGATACTGTCCATGCCAAGACCACATCCAATTCAAACTGGCTATCAGCCATTATCTTCCTAACAATGTCACCAATGACTGCATTTTGATGTTCACAGACTCTGTTGCTCCATGGACTCTCTGCAGACGTTGTCATGATCTTGATATTGAAGGCCTCTCCCAATGCTCGCATTTCCGCATTGTTGAATTCACAATCACTGTCTGTAAGAATTTTTCCAGGTGTGCCAAACACAACAATCCAGCTCTGAAATATTCGTTTGATAATGGTGGGCGCACACTTATCCGCGATTACTATCGAATTA
This sequence comes from Birgus latro, assembly GCA_018397915.1. Classification (NCBI taxonomy): domain Eukaryota; kingdom Metazoa; phylum Arthropoda; class Malacostraca; order Decapoda; family Coenobitidae; genus Birgus; species Birgus latro. The sequence continues at coordinate 15,360 of JAGKTI010013314.1, forward strand.
CAATACCTGGTCACCAAATCAACAAGGGCTAAGAAATAATGCCTTCCCCAAGCTTTCAAATCCATGGCTATGGCTTCGTTAAACTTAGACGCCATGGGAAAACTGACTACGGGTCGGGGCTTGGCTTTCTTGAATCTGCAACAGACTGTACAAGCATCAGATACAGCCTTGATAGCCCGCTCCAGTTCTGAACTTTTAATCCCCGCATCTGTGATCAGTTTAATTAATTTCGCCGATGTTGGGTGTCCAAATTGCCTGTGAAGCTTCAAAGCCGTTTTTTCTACATCATCCCCAAGAGATGCCAGCATGATTGTTTCACAAAATTCACAACCTAGTCATAAAGAAACTGGAAGCAAGTAATGGCCTGAAGCTGAGGACTTCAAATTAATGATAGTTCCACAAATTGTGACCTGGTCACTTCCAAAGTTAATCAACATTTTTGCTTTTTTCATGGAATGTTTACTCAACAGCAAGGGAATGTTGCAGTTCACAACATCAGTCACGATGGCTGCATGAGAGAAGAAACTATGATACCATCAGCAAAAGTAAACGTTGAGGTTGACGGTTCTTCTCTTATAGCTTCACGTTCGTAATCAGCGAGCTCACTTAGATAGCAATTGATCCATTCAACTCCACATACAGCCGTAGAACACCCTGTGTCTAGAACAGCATATCCCTTTGATTCTTCTACTAGAGTCTGTAACTTACCTCTACAAGCGGCATCATCCGCATAGCCCATAAATAACGACAGATGCACTGTATCAGAATTTTCTTCTCGGCTGCAGTCGTTTTCGTATACATCCGGACAGTCACGTGCCCAATGAAATCTAGAATCACATACGAAACACCTCGAAACCTTTCCATCAGACCCAAGTGGGTTCTGCCTCCTGCCGGTAGATGAGCGTTGGGGAATTCTAGCAGATACGGTTGAATATCGGCCACCACTACGACCTCGATCACGTACTGCATCACTCTGCAACATTCTCCGTCCTCGTCGAGTACCTCTAACATAAAATGTTTCCGCACCCCAAACTTCATCACTTCAAAATACTGGTTCGCCCTTCACCTCCCTGGCAGACACCGATGCATCATTCTGCCCGCCAATTTCACCAGCAAAAATACGATTCAGGGCAGATTTCATGTTTTCGTATGTCACCTCAGTTATCGCGGACATCACTAGTTGTTGCTCACTGTCTGAAAGTTTGCATGCAGCTAAGAGCATAAAAGCCATCACAGAATTTGGCAGTGCCATGTCCTGCTTCGTAAATCTGAAATAAACATGCTCAAATTCTGCCATGAACTTACAAATGTTCATATCACCGGCTCTTCTGAAGTTGTACTATTCATGAAAAGCTGCAAACTGCCGACGTCCTTTGTCCACGAGAAATAAACTGTCTAGTTTTTTCAGCAAGGTCTGAACACCATTCTCTTGTTCAAATCAGTCACATCAATTTCCGAAGATGCAACCCTCGCTCTTCCAGACAACGACAGGTGAATAGCTAAGGCTTGCTTCTTTTTCGGTAAGTCCGTCAGTCACACCAAATGTCGATGTCCTTCTTCCAACTCTCATAAGCAGAATCATTTTCAAGTTTTGGAGGCCACTTAGTTGAATAATCTGCCATTATTTCAGAACTACGCTCTGCTACCATTATTAAAAGGCAAACTACACTCACCGGCCTCACACCGCGAACTCCCCAGGCCCCCGGCTGCACACCGCAGGACCCTTCCGGTGATGTCACCACTCGTGACGTAACAGGTGTGTGTGCGCATGCACACACTAACAGCAATATGCATTAATACTCACCATCCACTTCTCTGTGCACTCAGTGGCTTCATCTCTCTCGAAGAACACAACTTTACTCTTCCCTGCATTCACCTTTATAATCTATTTCTTCCATACTCTCCCTAACTCATTCACCAAGCCTTACAGTTCCCCTTCATCTTCAATGACCAATACAGTATCATCTGCAAATAAGAGAACAGGAAGTTTCTAAACACTGCCCTCTCTCATTACGGCTGCTCCAACATCCACTGCCCTAACTTGTATCCCTTTAAAAACTCCATCCATATACACACTGAACAACCAAGAAGACATGACACATCCCTGTTTTAGTCCAACATTCAGATATGAATATTCGCTCAGTTCACCATCTAGAAGAACTGGAGCCTTAGCCCCCTCATGCATACTCTCCATGACATTCAACAGCATCCAATTTACTCTATATATTCTCAATATCTCCCATATTCTTTGTCAATCCACTCTGTCACATGCATTCTTCATATCCATGAAGGCTGTATACAATTTCTTTCCCTTCTCTAGTAACTTTTCCACTAAAGACCTTAGGACGAACTTGCTTAAAGGCTGCATTTGGTGACCTCCACTCGATGTCAAGTCGCTTCCCATCTTGTTTAAAATGAATCATAACTAGGGAACCAGTGGCCAATTGGACTGGAAATTGATTTACCCTTCAAGTCTGAGCATTTTAACGGTACTGGTACCTTGCTCTAAAATAAATTTGCGCTACATGTGCCGTTTCTCCTGTTACAGCAACACATAAACAAACATACAGAAATCAGATCATTGTGATATAGATATCTGATCTATATAACCTCTCCTCTTCCTAAAACCTCCCTGTTCTTCTCCAACTAATTCCTCTATTACTTCCCTCTGTCAATACGTATCCATCCATATTGTTTCGTTTTTGAAGGCTCCAACATGCTTACATGCGTCGGCATTGGTCACCTAATGGGGGCTCTCCATGTTGCTCGATCTTTGGCAGCCTCCCTGTTCAATCCCTTAACCCTGAGGTCACACTTAATGACCTCGTCCCAGGTCTTTCTCGGTCTACCACTTCCAACCCCTCCCCCACTATTAACGCTTCTCACCCTCTGCACCCAATTATCATCCCCCATCCTCTCCACATGTCCAAACCACCTCAGCCTACCTCTCCTCATCAAAACACCAATACACTCCAGTCCCATCCTACTTCTAAACTCTTCCGTCGTAAACCCAGCCCCCCCAGGCCTTCCACGCAGGGACGCACTGCACATCCACCTAATCATTGCCATTTCTGTATGTTTAAGCCTGCGAATAATTCTCTTCCTTTACTGCCCAGGTCTCCCTACCATACAGCATCAAACTCTTAACACATGCTGCATACAAAGACCTCTTAGCACATAAGGAGAGTCCTCTCAATCCCTGAACTTCTTCCAACCACTTCTCACCCTAGCAACCGAGCAAGCTCCAGCCCCACCTCCGGCACATAACATGTCTCCCAAATAACAAAACTTCCACACACTCGAGACTCGCCAGCAAGTTAAATCCTTTCACGCCTAACAATCTCCACCTGCTCTCCCCGACATGCCGCACACATAAAATCAGCATTATCTCACAGTCTACCTCTAATATCACTACATCTCTTGTGCACCCATTTATTACAAACACTGCACAAGATGGAATTACTTCCCACACCTTTGTGGCAAACTGCACATGGCCACTCTCCCTCTCCTCTCATTGTACCGCCACCAACCCTAGATATCATCACTTTTGTTTTATCTGCATTTACCCTTAAGCTCTTTCCTCCGCCTCCTTTTCATTCTCTGCAATCAACACCAAATCATCAGCATACAACATCTCCCACAGTAGTCCATCTCTGAAGTCATGTGAGAGGGCTTCAAGTAACATGATAAACAACAAGGGACTCAAAGCTGACCCCTGATGCACAACAACATTCACGGAAAACTCATCACTCAAAACTCCATTCACTATTACCTGGGTGCGAGCACCCACGTACATGGCCAAAACCATCCTAACAAGACACTCATCCAACCCTAGCTTTCACATTGCCCACTTCACCACCTCTCAAGGGACTCTGTCAAAGGCCTTTTCCAAATCAACGAAAACAAAATACAATTCCCTTTTCTTTCCAATATATTTTTCCTGAAGCTGTCGAACAATGAATACGGCATCAGTGGTCCCCCTGCCTGGCATGAACCCAAACTGCATCTCATCAATATTCACTCTTTCTCAAATCATACCTTCTAGAACTCTCTCCATTACTATCATTATCTGATCTAAGAGTTTTATACCTCTGTAATTTCCCCTCTCCAGGGCATCACCCTTTCCTTTGTACACATTTACAATTACACTCTTCAGCCAGTCATCTGGGACAACACACTCATATATAATCATATTTATCAGGTCAATAACTAACCTCACCCCAGTATCTCCAGAGACCTTCAACATTTCGACAGTCAACCCAGACACACCTGCTGCCTTCCCCACCCGCATCCTGCCTATTGCCTCACTCACAGTAGCAGCGCCAATCAAAGGCCAAGGGCCAAACACTGGATTAGCTGGCTCCAAACCTTCCCTATCCCAGTCAAACACCTCATTCAACAACCGGCTATAATGCTGTCTCCATGCATCTTTAATATCCCCACTGTTCACCACTACCCTTCCTTCATCATTCTTCATACACTGCTAACCTACAATAAGTTCTGTTTTTATTAACCTTCCCCGAAAAACTAATAACTCAAAGTCAAATGGTCACCCCTTACGGGATTATGGCGTTTGGCAATAGATAGATAGAGCACCCATAGCTGTCTTCATTAATGACGGCAAACTCTCATTATTGTTGTGACAGGGAATTTGACATGACGGCGAACTGTCCCGAAACTATCAGTCCTTCCTGAAGACTTCTTTATAGTTCCCCCCCCCTTTATTGTTGATGACTAATGGCTTTCAAAAATAGTTTCACACTGCATTTTTTTTTTTAATGGGCACCGAAACTTATTACTGACGAAATACCCTACTATCCGACGTAATAGAGCCAAAGGCATGACCTACCTACCTTCCTACCGGACATGCATAGCACTTATTTAAGTCCCTTTTCACATAAACAATGCACAGAAAGCATGAATTAATCGAATTTTAACCAAAAAATGATGATTTAGAGGTGAGTAAGGCACAAGTGCTCACAATTTGCCAGCAAGTGTAAGTATCGGACATGGAAATCACTATGAAAATCACCCTTTCTCACATCGTATGCATTAAATAATGAACAAAAAGCACGAATTCATTGAATTTTAACCCAGAAATGATGAATTTGAGGTAAGTAAGGCATAGGTGTTCACTAGTTGGCAGCTTAGTGTAAGCCGAGCACCAGTCGAGCAGGGCAGTACTCCCAAGATGGATGGAAGGCCGATGACAGGGAGACGTGGAGCTCCCGTTTCATCAGCCTTCAGGACTTGTTCCTGACCATCCCCCTTTGCTGAACTTTTTCATGTCCCAGTAACACAGAGAGTAGTCCAGCATGCTCTCCAATACAAGTTTCTCTAACTGTCAACACCAAACTACATGCACACTACACACTACACTTCCTTTTCAAAATTTGGAAAATGGCGCACAAAAATCATGCCTCAGAGTCCCCGGGGGGGGGGGACCATAAATGCCCCCACCATCCGCCCCTCTCCAGGTGATGACTCACAGAGCTTCCTGGAACCACTGTCTGACTCACTCCTTCATTTCTGAAACATTCGCGGCCTTTCCTCTAACTTTCGCTCTGTTGAACACCACCTCCTCTCCTCTAAACCTCACCTTCTCTTTCTCTCTGAGACTCAGCTGTCTGAGGCAACTGACAGCAAACCCTTTTTTGTAACGTCCAACTTTCTCTATTCTCATTTCAAAGCCAAAGGTGGCTTTGCGTATATGTACGCAACGATCTATCTTGCTCCCGTGTTCCTGAACTTCATTCTTCTGAATTCTCTACTCTCTGGCTTCGGCTTTCCTGTCATTCTCTGACTAAATATATCTGTGCTGTTTACTTATCTCCTAATTCTACTTACTATCAAAAATTCTTTGACTATCTTACTTCTACGATGGAACACATTCTATCCATTTCTCCTTTCTCTGAAATCTCCATTCTAGGAGATTTCAATGTTCACCACCACATTTGGCTCTCCTCTCCTTTCACTGATCCACCTGGTGAACAAGCCTACATCTTATCTATCCTCAATGACTTACAGCAGCTTGTACAGCACCCTACCCGTATCCCTGACCGCCTTGGAGAGAGATCCAACATACTTGACCTTTACCTAACAACTAATCCTTCTGCTTACACTGTTAATCTCTTCTCTCCATTGGGCTCCTCCGATCATAACCTTATTACCTTAACCTGTCCTATCGCTCCAGTACGGCTTGTGGACCCTCCAAAGAAACGCCGCCTATGGCACTTTGGAGCTGCAGATTGGGAGGCCCTCAGGCAGTACTTCTTTGATTTTCCTTGGAATGATTATTCCTTCCATGGCCTGGAGCCATCTGAGTGTGCCTTGTGCATTATGGAGGTTATTCTCTCGGGCATGGAAGCATACATTCCTTTCTCATATCCTCTGAATATTGCAAGAAAGCCTTGGTTTAATCATGCTTGTTCTAATGCTGTCTGCAACAAGGAAAGGGCCTATAAGAGGTACCGGAGCCAACCCATCCCTGAATCAAATCTTTTATATATTTCTGCCAGGAATCGTGCTAAGTCTGTTCTTCGCCCTGCTAAAAATAATTTCATCCGTGCTAAATGTTCTCAACTCTTCAACTCGAATTCTTCTCGCTCCTTCTGGCACCTTGCCAAAAACCTTTCTAACAACATTACCTCATCATCCTTCCCTCCTCTTTTCTACTCTAATGGCTCTGTAGCTAATTCTTCTACTGATAAAGCTGATCTCTTCGCTCAGACTTTTTCCTCCAATTCCACCTTAGACGATTCCGGTGCTATTCCTCCATTACTTCCCCCCTCTGACTTCCTCTTGACTGACATTAAAATTTCTTCAGCTGATGTACTTTCTGCAATCACTGGCCTCAATACTAACAAGCCATATGGTCATGATGGAGTCCCTCCTGTTGTCCTCAAAAACTGTGTTTCCGTGCTTACACCCTGCCTAGGTAAACTCTTTCGCCTTTGTCCATCAACTTGTACCTTTCCTTCTTGCTGGAAGTTTGCTCTCATTCAGCCAGTCCCAAAGAAGGGTGACCATTCCCAACCCTCTAATTATCGTCCAATTGCTTTAACATCCTGTGTCTCAAAAGTTTTCGAGTCAATTCTTAACAGAAAAATTTTAAAGGATCTTTCCTGTCACAACCTTCTTTCTGATCATCAGTATGGGTTCCGTCAGGGACGCTCCACTGGCGATCTTCTCACCCACCTTTCAGACTCCTGGTCATCCTCCTTTCGGGACTCTGGCGAAAGCTTTGCCATTGCAATGACATTTCAAAGGCTTTCGATCGAGTCTGGCATAAATCTTTAATTTCCAAACTGCCCTCCTACGGTTTCTATCCTTCTATCTGTGCCTTTATCTCTAGCTTCCTTTCTGGTCGTTCTATAGCCGCTGTTGTAGACGGCCATCGTTCTTTTCCTAGACCTATCAACAGTGGTGTTCCTCAGGGCTCTGTCCTATCACCTACTCTCTTCCTTTTATTCATCAATGACCTTCTAAGCTGTACATATAACCCTATCCACTCATATGCTGATGATTCCACCCTTCACCTTTCCATTCGGTTTCCGCAACGTCCACCTCAGCAGTTACTTCAACAAAAAAGGGATGAGGCTATGGCACACCTAATGTCTGACTTTGCTCGTGTCTCTGATTGGGGTAAAAATAATCTTGTTATTTTTAATGCATCAAAAACTCAGTTCTTACACTTATCAACCCGACAAAATCTTCCTCAGGATTACCCACTAATGTTTAATAATGAACAGTTATGTCCTGCATCATCATCCTTGAACATGCTTGGGGTTTCATTCTCTCGGGATTTAACTTGGAAAGAACATATTACATCTCTTGTGAAATCTGCTTCCAAGAGATTAGGTGTGCTAAGCCGATTCC
>JAGKTI010013315.1:0-14284 GCA_018397915.1 Birgus latro
TACCTTGAGCCTGGAAAAATACTTTGAGACGGTCTGGCTATGTGGAGAGGATGAGGTTGAGAGACTGATTAGGTGGATGTATGTGAGTGAGTCGGAGAGGAGGACGAGGGGGAAGGAAGATCAAGAATGAGATGGAGAGATGGGGCGGAGAGGTATATGAGAGACGGGGACTGAGCTGGAGAAAAGGCAGCCAGATGGCATTGGATAGGGTGACAGTGGTGATTCATCTGTAGCCAACCCAAGCTGGATTAAGATGTCGGGCGATAGCGAGACACAGACAGACAGACAGGTGGATAGATAGAAAGATAGGTAGACAGACAGACAGACAGATAGAAAGGGACAGATAGATAGACAGAGAGATAGATACCCAGATAGACAGCAGATAGACAGACTCTCAGCCTTCCGAATCCTGGTAGGAGGGAAGAGAAACAGTACTGGAAAGGCTGGGCTCGAAAATACAGTGTGCCATTATATCGCTATTACACACTTTTATGACCACTGGCATAAACACGAACCCAGGAGCTAGTTTTACACGCAATCCCTGTAAATAAACTAATAAAAACATAGAGGAGAAACAGGCATATCAAGTTTCATGCCTTTAAATATGATGACGTCTGGTTTAGCATATAATTAGTGCCAGAAATATATAGAGGTTAAGGTAGATATTGCAGTGGGGGAGTAGCAGTTAATTTCTTGACTACGAGAGAACTACCCTGGATAATCTCAAGCTGCAGCAAGAAAAAACACAAAACGAGGAACTGTGAGGAAGAGCTAGACAAAGCAAGCCGGGAGGGATTTCGAGTTGATGGAAGGAGAACACAGCCGCCTTATAGTAAACAGGAATTATGGATATTAAATATATACCGTATGGCTAGTTTGATGGGTGGATAGATAGATTATTAAATACATATATACATAGACTGATAGATAGACACACACATACAAACATACTCTTACTGTATTGCCTTACTGAACTGCTTATTATATTTTTGGTTATTATATTTAAGGGAAGTAACTGCTTAAGAATAATATCCAGTTTTAACCCGTATTATTGATGGTATAATACTGGTCGAATACTTTTATCCATTTAATCCCACTGCGATACAGGGGAGTGAAAAACTGGGTGGATCTCTCTGACTGACTGGCTGGTTTTTACGAACATTAATTTCACGCTGCGTTCAGACAATACCATAACGCATTTTATAGAGGGACCATGTCGGCTCTGTCACTGATATTAATAGTCCTTTGGCGGCCTATATGGAGGTTTTTTTTACACACATCGACACTCCCATACCGGACTTTCATGCTATACCGGTGGTGTTTTTACTTTAACTTGGCCTAAAAATACCGTCTCTCTATTTCGAGCGCTGAGTTATAGCAATAGATTAACTCTAGAAAATATACTCATATGGAAGTGCTATGAAAAGGACGGGACTTTAGCAATGCGTTTCTCTCCCACTGAGCCACAAGAAATAAGCATAAGAAGGGCTAAAATCTGGGCCAGCTCAGAGAAAAAGGAGTATAGCGAGCACAAAAGTATAGACTATTAATTGGCAACTGTTAATAGAAGCAAGTTAGAGGATCTTTATGCTTATGACACGAGTACGTAGAAGAGAACTTTGTGTCTGATCCACGTTCAAAGGAGGTAAAAGTCGGGCCGAAACTGTTTTATCCTCGTAATAAACACGATTTCAATAAATGGGTGGAATTCTTTCGACTAACAATATCAAATGCATTTAATACAGGGACCATATCACGCCAGAGTGTCACTGATATTAATGGTCCTATAGTGGGCAATAGGACGCTCTGTTACAAACACCAACACTTCCATGGCACAATTCTACATACACACACACACACACACACACACACACACACACACACGTACAGCCTACCAGTATGCTGATCTCCCGCAACTATTATTCCGAGAACCACCCCTTTAATACTAACTGGCACATAATTAGAAATAATCAGGTATCTATTAATGTCTACTAATTCACTAAGTATACTCTTGGCCTATTTAACATTATGTTCCACTTAGAATCAGTTGATATTCCCAGTCGCTATTCCTGGGCCCATAATCTTGAGAATGGAGTCATAGGGATGTCACTCTTACCTAACGTCAAGCCTGTGTCAGTGGGGATATTTATTTCCTTAGCCTTGTGTGTTTCTATATCGGTGTTGCATCATGAAGCACCCGCCAGCGCCAAACATAAGAATATCAGATGAATATCCTTCCAACAGACACCCTCTTGCAGAATATTTTATATCCCAGTTGAGTAAAAATCTGCAGACATGTTGAATTTGTTTAGTCAGTCTCGAATATTCAGAATTTTTCAAGGTGCTCTTGTTCCTGTCAAAGGAGAATACATATTTTGTTACCCGTTTTATCTATGCGTTCCTGTCATTCCCAGAGGCAGTTTTTAGCCCTTTGTGCAAGCTTCATCCATTTCCTAACACTCAGGCTCCTAAAGCTCCCCTCCCCTCTCTCTCTCTCTCTCTCTCTCTCTTTCTCTTGTGTACATGTTCAACTCGAGAAAATTGTGTGTTGAGTTAATATTTGCCTCATAATTTATTCGTAAGACATTGCAAGGCTTGATCTCAGAGCCAGCTGCTTATACCGTTCTCTCTCTCTCTCTCTCTCTCTGTCTATCTATCTATCTATCTATCTCTCTTCCCTATAGAGGTAGATCTGTGTAATAACCGCTGTTACAATAATTAGATAGTGTTATATAGCAAGACAACAGCAAAACTTATAAACTGCAGTACTGATGGACTGTGTAATACTAGCATCCTTACTGCAGTTTAAGTACTAATGAATACGGTAAAGTCAACTGTAGCAAAAGCATAACATAGACTGCATTAAAGAGTCCATTAGCCAGCTTAATTGACAGTTTTATATTATGGTAATGATTCAGACGGCATTCGACAGCTGACATTTAATGAGTGCAATTAATGACAGGGTGTATAATGGCCTGTGGTGATTGCTGTATTAATATACAGGATAAAAGTAGTATACCACAGGGGACGATATACCTGCTTAATGTGGTGTATATAGAAGCTGATTATCATGTGACGTGGTATTATTCTGTTTCGTATTATTCCACTGAATCGAAAATTAGTGAACAGTACAACACAACATGCAGACAGTACACCCTAATGTAAAATACCCCATCATGATTACCTAAAAGTACTGCACAACTCATCATACATAAATCATACGTAACACAAGCAACGAAAAGTGGCAGCAACTGTAGCAGATATCGAGCAAGAACATTTGTGGGGTGACAAACAGCAAGATACCTGGCATGGTTTGTCCCAGTTACCTCCGTCTGTGAGTGGCTGCTTGACCATGAACATGAATTCTGAAGAAGTGGGGTGTCTATTACGCAGAAGTGGGAGGAAGGAAGGAAGGTAGTAATGGTGTCTCTAGTCAGTTGATCAGTTATGAATGGCCTAATAAATATGCATACCTACCTAATTTTCACGAGATAAAAAAAGAGGCGGACCATATCCAACGAAGCTGCTATTGTTTATTATTTACTGTATACACTGGACCCTATCTTCGGAACAGTGGAGGAGAGGCACAACGAATTATAAGTGAACCCGAAAGCAGAGATATGGCGAAAAATAAGGGATGACAGGCTAAAATCAGACTTATCAAAACTAAAAACCAGGTATACGATTTTGGAACGCTTAAAACCATCCAAAGGAACACATATTCAGACAAGCCACAACACGCGAACAAAAGGCTCGAAAAATTTGTGTAGGCGGCAGCTGATGTTCCATACTTTTCTTTATATCTTGCAAAAAAGTAATATAATTTGAAAAATATGGATACTAGAATTAGTTTCCCAATTTAACCAGCGTATGGTTCTCAAGTCGTGTTTTATGAGTGAGAAAGAACCACACACGACCTATAAGCTACCACCACTACCACCAGCACCATACAATCATCATACTAATTCTCACACCACTGCCACTACCTTCATCACCCTCACACTTCCATATCACACAGCCATCCACACCATAACTACCATCACCACCACCACCACAACTATGAATTTATTACATCACCAACACCTATCATCACCACCACACAACCATCACCACCACTCCTGCCACCATTATCACTGCCAGCTTCATACTTTTGACCACACTACGATCATACTGCAAAAAAAAAAAAAAAAAAAACCCTACTCCACCACCGTATTATTACAACCACACACACAACAGCTAACACCATCACCGCCACAGAACCCTAACTAGCACTACCACAGCTACCACCACACCACCTCCACACCACGCCACCACCACACCATCCTCAGTGCCAGTATCAAGCAGCCTCCGGACCAGATCCCGTGAAGGCAAAAAGCTCTTCGCCTGGGGTACTGAATTTCTGGTTATGTCCAATATATCTCAAGCTGCCTCGTTCAGCTCTGCCTCACCTGAGTATTAGGCAGGGAAGGCAGGAAGGCAGGGGGAGGATTTAATAGAGAGGCAAGCAGGGTGGTGGAGATGGGTAGGCAGAAGTGGCAGAGTGACTGTTTAAAAGTGACGGTAAGTTATGTGAGAATGGATGGGTGGGAGGCTTGGGGTGCAGGTGGGACTGAGAGAGAGAGAGAGAGAGAGAGAGAGAGAGAGAGAGAGAGAGAGAGAGAGAGAGAGAGAGAGAGAGAGAGAGAGAGAGAGAGAGAGACAAACAAACAAGCTGAACCAAACTCATGACACCCTTCCATTATGCAGGCAGGTGTTAAGAGGGAGGAGGAGGAGGAAAGGCGGTAAGCAGACAGGAGAAGCAGAGTGAGTGTTTAAGAGATGCTGAGTAACAGGAGAGAGAAAGAGAGAGGGAGAGAGTGAGAGAGAGGATGAGTGGAGGGGAAGGTGGAGCCCTTGGGAGCGGGTAATATAAGAAGCTTGGAGGAAAGAAGAGAAGGAAACAGGAGGATAAACAGGAGAAAAGAGGGAGAAGCAGGAGGAAGGGGAGGAAAATGGAAAGAAAGGAAAATAGGGAAACGAGAGGCAAGAGAAATAAGAGGAAAGAAGAGAGGGATGCATGAGGAAAGAGGAAGAAACAGGAGAACAGAGCGAGGGGAAAATGGAAGGAAAAGAAAAGAGAGACACGAGAGGAAAGAAAGAGAAATAGGAGAAAGGAGAAGAAAATGGAAGGAAGGGAAAGCACGAAGTAGAAGAAAACGATGATAATGGGAGGAAAAGAAATGTTTGAAAGAAGACAGAGAAACCAGATGAAAGAGGGAGAAACACAAGGAAAGAGAGAGGAAAATGGAAGGAAAGGAAAGAGAGAAACAGGAGGGAAAGAAATGACAGAAGGAAAGGAAAGGAAAGGAGTAAATAGGGACAGAGTATCAGTGCTGAAGGTCCGATAACCCAGAAAGGGAGAGGAGAGAGAGTGAACGGGAGGAAAGTGGGATGGAAGCGCTTTGAGGGAAGAAGTAAAAATCAGGAGCAAAGGAGAGTGACGTAAATAGGTGGAATAGAAATGGAAGAGGGAGGAGAGAGAGAGAGAGAGAACGAGAGAAGGAGAGAGAGAGAGAGGACGAGGATGAAAGTGGGATGGGGGGTACTGTAAGGAACAGAGAGAGATGAGAAAGAAAAGAGAGGGGGATTTTGATGGATGAGGAATGGAAGTGTAAGAGAGAAAGGGAGAGGAGTGAGACAGGGCTGAGACGAAAGTGGGATGGAGACGCTGTGAAGGAGGGAGAGAGAATCAGGAAGAAAGGAGGGAGGAGAAAAAAAGTGGAATGGAAAGGGAAGAGGTGGAGGTGGGGGGGGGGAGGGAAGAAAGGGATAAAAATACAGCAGTGTTTTGAAGTGACAGGACGTTACGGGAAAGAAAGGATGAGTGATAGGAAGAGAGGCAGGGCTTGGAAGGTGGGAAAATAAGGTACTGGGAAGAAACGAGGGAGAAAGGAGGAGGAAAAATAGGAAAGAAGGAAGAGAAAATAGGAGGAAAGAAGGAAGAGAAAATAGGAGGAAAGAAGGAGGAAGAAATAGGAGGAAAGAAGGATGAAGATATAGGAGGAAAGGAGGCAGGGTAGAGATAGGTAAGCATGGAGGAAGTGTGAGTGTTGATATCTGATGAGGAGGAGATGGGTAGGATGGGTAGGAGGGAGGGATGAAGATGCTGGGAGAGAGGAAACCAGGGGAAAAAGAGGGAAGAGAAACATCTATAATGGAGAAGGAAATGGAAAGAAAGAAAGCGGGTGAGCAGGGAGAGAGACAGAAGAGCAGAGTGAATGTTAAAAAGTGACAGAAAGTTTAGGGGGGGGGAAGAATGGAAAGGAGAGAGAGAGAGAGAAAGGACTTTGAGGTGGAACAAGAGATGGTGAGAGGAAAGGAGAGAAGGAAAGGAGAGAAGAAAAGAGGAGAAAAAGAAATGAGGAAGAGAGGAGGAGAGAAAAAGATAGGAAGCAGCGAGAGACACGAAAGGAGGATTGTTAAGAGAGAAAGGATTAGATGGAGTGAATGTTGAGATGAAGGTGAAGTGGAGATGCTGGGAAGGCACCAGAGGGAAATGATGAGGAATGGAGAGAGAGAAAAAGAGGAGGAATGGAAAAGAGTAAAGAGAAAAAGGATAGGAAAAAAGTAGCGAAAAAGAGGAGGAAAGGAAAAGAACTGAAAGAGTGGATGGTCTGAAAAGAGGTGGGAGTTTAAATAAGACAAAAAGAGAAGGAGAGGAGGTGGAAGGTAAGATCATGGGACAGAGGGAGAAAGAAAATCAGGAAGGGAAGAGAGAAGGAAACAGATGTAAAGCAGAAATGGCAGGAGAGAAAAAGAATAAAAAGATAGAATGAAAAGAGTGGAAAGGAGAAAGGGAAAGTAAGGATGTGTTGCAGTGAAGGAGAGAGGAGTGGCTGAGAAAAATCTTCAGTCCAATTCTTTTCGCTTAGGGAGGATTTGTAACACCTCTTCCTTACCGGTTTATCTGTGCATATGACAAATTAATATTCTCATGTATGCCATTTATGCTACTTAAGCCGATAATACAAAAACACACATACTATAAGAGAGGAAAAATAAAGTGTACTATGCTAAATAAGCTGCTGAGGGAGAGGTGTTGCGAAGGCTCCCACGTCACAGTAACACCCTATGCTTGTTGCTCTACGCTGAAGCCTGTAAAGGGGTAGCCTCTACGAAATATCCAAGAATATCAATCCCTACTCAGTAAAGCCCCTTCATCCTTCTCCTACGACACGCCAGTCTAGCTCATATGTTGCTGTGACCCCAAGTCCATCTGAAACGTGAATCAAGTGGACTGCAGGCTTAAGATGTCATTTTTCTGCAGTGCACCATCTTGCTTTCGGGGGACAGGGAGAAAGTTGAAGGACACTTGTATAACCAGGCAGTTGAGCCGCCTGGTTATATTGATGCCACCACATGAAGGTGTCCCTCTCCAGCATCCTCCCTCGTATACACCTACACTTTATCTCCCCATTTTGGCCTCAGAGGGGAAAAAGTTGTGATGAGGTGTAGCTTAGTGGGAGGTGTGAGGATAGAGACATAGGAAGATGGGGAGATGCTGGGGCGAAGGGAAGAGGTAAAGTAGTGTAAAAGTACTAGATGCAAGGCTTCAGGGGCCCGTCGGTAAATGCCCTGGTGTGGAGCGGTGTGGTATGGTGTGGGAGGGCGATTTGGTGTAGTGTGGTGTGATGTGGTGTGGTTAGGAAATTTGTGACTTTAGCTTCATCTGTAAAAAGATTATTTGAACAGTCTTCCAAACGCAATATATGTAGTAGAACTAGTTGTAGTAGTAGTAGTAGTAGTAGTAGTAGTAGTAGTAGTAGTAGTAGTAACAGTAGCAGAAGTAGTAGTGGCAGTTGTTGTTACTGTATCCCCACGCTCATCTGAAATGTGAACCTAGCGAACTGCAGGCTTAAATTATACCCTTTTGCGGTCCACTGTCCTCCTTTTGGGGAACAGGGAAGTACCGTACCAGGAAGTTTGTATAACCAGCCAGTGGAACCACCAAGTTATATCCATTAGGTCAGAATAACTAGAATAAATGGAAGGGGTGTATGACAGAGGGGGCTGTAAGGTGGGTGAAGGGCAGTGAAATGACAGGAGACAGGGCTACTTGGAGGCGATTTGTTTGTGGCCACCCCTCACGGGATTAGGGCGTCTGGCTATAGATGGACAGATAAACAGACGAACTACTGCGAACAAGAAAAAAAATTAATTATCCTTTTAGAATATAAAAGGCAAAAATGGCAGAAGCTGAAACAGAACTCCAGCGGGAACAATGGTGAGAAGACGGTGAGAGAACTGGCGTGTTTTGTGCCCCTTTCGCCCGTCAGTAATTGGCTCCAAGAACATAATTATGATTTATGTAGAAAAGGGGGTAGAAGGGTAGCGATTTTGTCTTTAGTCAGATGTTTGAATAGAAATAGGCTAATTACACTGAATAGGCAAAATTAAAAGAGATAACAGCAGACGACCGACTTCAGCCGAATAAATTGCAATCAGAGGCTTTGCACAGTGTATGAAGAGAGTCTTTGCTATTTACATCATAAAGTAAACAGGATAATCCCCTGTAGATAAGCGAAATGGAACGTTTCATCACGGTGACGTTAATCAGGAACTGACTCTAAAAATATGAATATAACTAATGGAAAGAAAGGACGAGGAGTGAAGAAGATACAGCGTTAGTCACGAAGGAGTGCTGTGGAAAAGAAACAGGTCCATAGTTCTGCAACTGAGCTACGGAAAATAAGCTGCAAAAAGACGAAAATCTACCCCAGGTAAAGAGGAAAGAACTATAGCCGACTGGAACCTATCTGTTTGCCAACCTTCCTCTCTATCTTTCCATCTATCTATCTATCTAACTACCTATCCATCTATCTACCTGTCTATCTATTAGGCTCCGCCAGCAGTCTGCCCTCTCTCTCTCTCCAACTCACACCACATTCACTCATATACTTCTCCACCCCATCCCTCTCACCCCACCCCCACTCACACACTTCTCCACCCCATCGCTCCCACACCACCCTCACTCATATACTTCTCCACCCCATTCCTCTCACACCACCCCCACTAATAGACATCTCCACCCCATCCCTCCATCTCATCTTGGGATATGCTGCCGTATAAACAAATTTTAGCCAAATTTCCCTGAGTGTTTTCCGACTAACGAGATGGCTTGATAAACGCACCACGAGGACGGGAATAACTGCATTAAGATCACAGGGGAGCGTCCAGTAGTAATTATTTAATGCTCTCTCTTTATCCCTTCATCAGAAGTCTTTGTGTATTTATGTCTATGTAAAGCTTTGTTAATTTCAAGGCATTATTGCTATTTTAAGCGTGCTATCATAGACTTCATCATTACTATCATCACCATCGTTATCATTTTTATTTTATTAGTGCTGTCATCGTCTTCACCATCATCATCATCATCCCAGACGGAGAGAGAAGGACAGGCTGATAGACAGACAGGCAGACAGATACACTGATAAACAGACATACAAAGAGCCTGCCATTAATGCGTTCTTTTAACTTTTTCTTTCGTTCTGTTTCCTTTACGAGCAGTTTCCAAACTTTTATACTTCTTGGTTCTTATCTTTGTCATTTGTGCTATCTGCTCTGCCTTTTCACCAAACTTCTCTCTCTCTCTCTCTCTGAATGGATGAATTAAGGATCATTTAAGCCCCATAGTTCCACAAATCGCTCCTACTCTGAAGCTAATCTTTAGGAGACAGTAAGAGCAAAATACACACACACACACACACACACACACACACACAAATCCCCGAACTGAGAGTAACAGTGAAAGCTTCATATACCCTCCATTTCTAAATAAATTATATAAAAAAAAAAAAGAAGAGAAAATGGAGCCTGCACAAGAACAAAAATCACGTCATTAAACTGATGAAATTAGGTTAAGCATCCTTCTCCTTGAAAAAAAATAAGGGAAAAAAATTATAATCCTTTCCCTTCTCCGTCTCTCCTTGGCTGATGACGAAAAGGTAAAAAAAAAAAAAAAAAGTTGGAGTCCAAGGCGGGTCTGAAACACGGTGATTTGAAGTTTAAATGGACGGTCGGTGTCTTTATGAGAGAGAGGAGGAGGAGGAGGAGGAAAGAGAAGAGGAAGGAAGAAAAAAGAGAAAGATTATTGTGTGGAAGAGGGTAAGGGGAGGGGAAGGAGGAGGAGGAGGTGGAAGGAGGGGAAGAAGGTGAAGGTGGAAGGAGGGGAAGAAGAGGAAGAGGGGGTGGAAGGAATGAAGAAGGAAGGAAGGGAGGAAAGCAAAGAAGAACAGGAGAGATAAGGAGGGAGAGGGTAAGGAGAGGGTAAGAAGAAGGAGGAGGAATATGAAGATAAAGGAAGACTATGCGGAAGCAGGAATAAAGGAGAGAACGAGAGAGAGGGAGAGACGAGAGGAGAAGAAAGATGTGGATACGTATAATGATGATGATGATGATAATGAGGAGGAGGAGGAGGAGGGGGAAGAGGAAACTGAGAAAAAAATGAATGAAGGTAGAAATGAGAAAGAAGACCAAAAGAGGATGAGAAAAGAACTACAACCACAGAAATATTAAGAAAACTTGGAGGCGAAAAAGGAAGAGAGAGAAGGACTATGAAGGAAAAGAGTAAGATGGAAAGAAGGAGAGGAAGGAAGGTGAGAAGGAAGAAAAGAAGAATGCAACGAGGCAGAGCAATTGTGGAAGGAGGAGGAGGAGGAGGAGGAGGAGAGGTGTGAGAAAGAGTAGAGGAAAAAGAGGACAATCGAGAGAGAGAGAGAGAGAGAGAGAGAGAGAGAGAGAGAGAGAGAGAGAGAGAGAGAGAGAGAGAGAGAGAGAGAGAGAGAGAGACGTAAAAAAGCCAGAAACATAAATTACCCTAAAAATAAAGACTAACAGAATATATACGAGAAAAGAGAATTAAAACCGACGTAAATTTAGAGCGAGGGAGTGAGGCTCGAAAGAAAATAGAGCCATGCGACTGAGATCAAGATAGAAGAAATAATGGGATGGAAAGTGTCGAAGGGAGTGAGAAAGATGCAGGCAGGGAGATGGGGGAGGGAGATGAAGTGGTATTAGGGAGAGTTAAGCAGTATTTAGTGGAGTGGGTGGGGAGTGGATGCCGAAGTGGAGGGGAGATGGGTGAAAACAACGATGTGGAAGAGAGAGGAATGAGTGAATACTGAAGTGTGATGAGGAAAATTTAGAATATGGGGTTAGAGACAGGTATGAAACTGAGTAGAAGGGAGGGAGGGTGAAATGTGAAGTGGAAGAGAGAAGGTAGAAATTGAAGTGGAAGGGGAAGAAGAGAGGGGAATGAATGTGGAATGGGAAGGGTGAAATCTGAAGTGGGAGGGAGATGGGTAAAAATTATACTGAAGAGAAGGATTGGAAATTGAAAAGGAGGGTGGAAATCGCGCGCGCGCGTGTGTGTGTGTGTGTGTGTGTGTGTGTGCGCGTGTGTGACCAGGCTAAACTTTAAGAGACTAAAAAAGACAAGCTGGCCTAAAACTGGAAGATGGGTCCAACCACGACCAGAGCACCATCAGATCAAAGGCTTTACTGCAGTACGAAGGGATTAATGGAGCGATGACCAAATTTTCCAAGGCGAGAGGATAGCAATTTAACTCCACTTCTTTCACAATACACTTCCTTTCACTCGATTGCAAAACCATGGAAGCTTAATTTGCTTTACTTTTTGCTAATTACTTCACTGCAATATGTTTTTCATTTTGTTCTTCCCAACAGACGATTTCATGCAGCTTAGGAGGGACTTTTTGTGTTGGTTAGGTTGGATACGCCTTCACTCTTGTCTTTGCTACCAGAGATCCTATTTAAACTGAAGAAAATCGAGTATAGGACGCAAAAATGAACTGTAAAACAATGTCACTTTGCTGAAAGTATTAAAACACACACACACACACACACACACACACACACACAGATTCCTAAGTTCTTCCCTCAGACTACAATTCCAGGCCGTCGAATTTACAGTCCAGGTCCCTGTGAGTTTACACTTCAGGACTGTACGATTTCTAGCAGTCAAATATACAGCCCAGGACCCTATTTCATTTCTAGGTAGGAATAGGTTCGGGTGATGAAGTGTGATGAAAGGGTTTTTAAAAGGAATGTCATCACAGGCAAAATACCGTCCAATGAAACACAATTTCTTTGGAAAAATCATCCATTCGTTAAGCTCTGTCCTGCCGTCCTCTCTCTCTCTCCTCATTAGCCTGGTGGTGCGATGCTAATGATGTCGTGAAATTATGAAGAGAGAGAGAGAGAGTTGAGTTACCGTCAGGCTGTCTCGGTGAAAATGAAAAATTGGAAGCTGCATTGTTTTCATGACATCGTACAGTCCCAATAAATTTTCCTTTTCTGGCTTATATACAGCACATGAAAATACTCTGTCAACCTACCATTATCATACTTAAATGGCTCTTTGAATTAGTAAATAACCAGGCATATATTTTACACTTATTCTTAGGGGAAGCAACGTTAGGAACATCAGCAACACTTACCCGTCAGAAGGATGAGTAAGGAGAGGACAGGAGCCGAACACAACATCCTGACTGATGAAGGAGGCAGCCCTGGATGTGGTGATGTTAAAAGCTTCACTCTTCACTCTCACTTCACCATCACATCCACCATCTTCTTCCTCTCTTCCAAGACACTGGTAACACGACTAATGTAATGCAGTTCAGGAGGCGACTTGGAATATTGTGGCAGCGGCTGTGGCAGTGTTTAAGGAAGGGTGGTGTGTCGTGGAAGAGGGGTCGTTATTGAGTAGGGACACAATCACTAAATTCATTATCTTTTACTTTACCTTCTCAAGTCAACATTTTCGCAGTTTATACAGTATTTCGACGAGTTTTGGAAGTGAGCATGTAGATGATGCTGATATACTTAATCGTCTTATGTCTTACAGCACACTTCATTGCCCCCTCTAGTACATCTTTTAGTACACTTCATTACCCTATGTATCACAGCCTCATTATTTTCATGGATACTGAAGTTGCTTACGCAGTTATGGCAGTAGCTGAGTCAGTGATGCTGGTACAAAAAGTCTTACATCATCATCATCCAGACCTTCTTTCCCACCCGAAGGTTCTCATGTTAACCCCATCAAAAAGACTTCTCTGTTCGGTAAGACTTGTCAGAACAATTTTTCTCGAAATTAGAGTACTGTCAAATCACTGCGACTTTTCACTACAACTGTTTTATTCCTTACGACGTTTTCTATCTCCAGAAATCACACAACAAAACTAGAGCAGATTCAGGTGTGTTTTTGGCTTCGTTTTGTTTTTATTTATAGTTCGGGAGAGCGAGTGTCATCCTTTTCACAGCTTAGATAATTACACAAAAGTTGGCACAGAAGTCCTCATCGTCACTTTTAACTTAATAACTTCGTGTTGTACAATTTAACCTATCGCCCACCATCTTATGTTCAAATTACGAAAAATCCTAGCTTATTTTTTTTCTTGCAGTCACCATACTATTTACTTCATCTTAGAAATTACTCGTTTCTTAAGAAGGATCTCTCAATATATTTCAGTCTTCCAACGATCATATTGATTTATTCATTTTTGGTTTTTGGTTCTCTGGATATACTTTACTCTTGCAACCAATGTGCTATTTTTTGAATTAGAAGGCCATTTTCATATATTTCACTCGTGCAGTCATCCAAATATTGTAATTATTTTCAAAGGATATCTCGTAGTGGAGGGTTTGGTAAAAATTTCGTTTTATCCTGTCAGTACAGACACATTTTAATATTTTTTAAGTCTTAATTCCACTGGCCAATTTTACTCAACTTGTAAGGACGAGCCACACTGGAGAAGATAAAAATTTCCTCTCATACATTATCCAAACCATGAAACTGTCGCCCTGTACAGCTCTGTTTTGGATAGGAGAACCTGTTTAATGCACAGCGATTTTCTTATTACTGACAGCATAAAATAAGTAACTAGTGATAATATTAAATACTGTGGAGTGGGATGCACCTTGAGTTTCACGTATTTTCATCATGCACCTTGAGTTTCACGTATTTTCATCACTAAATCAAATCACTCATGTAAAATATAGTGCGTGTATATTTTCCTTGATTTTCTGCATTAATTATATTACTGGTGTTAACAGTAAACCCTGTGAATTATAATGCAATTGGATTATCATCTATTTTCAGCCCTAAATAATAATACCACGATATTATCGAGCAGATGCAACTATTTTCATACATTTTCATTATTCGTTTGTGTGTATCATGAGAAGAGAGAGAGAGAGAGAGAGAGAGAGAGAGAGAGAAATA
>JAGKTI010013317.1:7810-23235 GCA_018397915.1 Birgus latro
AGTATGGATTCCAAACTACTTGGAAATCATTGAATAGTGTTTCTAGTAATAATATCAGGCAGTGGTATTCATATTACGGGATGTCGGGAAGTGTAAAGTGGAGATTTAGTTACCCAACTTCAGAAGTCTCCACAAGTCCTATGGTAGTCGACGAGTGCTAAAAAAAACATCCCAGGAGAAAGCTGAAGGTATGTGCCATAAGTATATATAATTATAATATTCTAGGGCTAATAACTAATTTTTGGCAAATATTTTTAAAAAGCCAGTCTCAGCGTGGATTTGCCCCGCGGGATGGGCACGGCTCACCTCCGACAACCCCGCGGTTAAGGGGTTAAAGAGGGAAACGTGGATGGGTTTCAGATTCATGTCTGTCTGGAGTGAAGAGGGTGATGGTTGATTTTCGGTGGTGAGGCAATCATGTTGTTCTTAGCCAATTTTCTAGTGAGTTTCAGTGTAGATGGAGCTGGTCTGCTGGATGTTGAGATTTGGAGTGCTGTTACTGAAGGAAGACGGGCTGCCAGGTTTTGTAGGAAAAGATGCGTAGTGAGGATGAAAGGACTGAACCCTGTAGAATACTGCTGGACTGTATTCTGAATTTTGAACTTTGGCTATGGTAGAGTGCTCTAGCTGAGCTTGTCTACCTGAGAGGAAGATGGCCAACCATTTTGAATAATTTTCTTCCATTGTTGTGTCCAGGATTTTACTGATCAGGATGTGTTTTGGTACTGTGTCAAAAGCTTTGTGTTTTAGATGCTAGAGTGTTTCTTAATGATGATTGTTTCTTTTAACATCGAGGATGAGTTGAGTTAATTTGAAGAGATGAGTGCAGGTTGAGTGTTTAGGTGGAAATCCATGTTGGGAGTCAGAGAGAGGGATGTGGGAGGTGATGTTCTTTAAAACTAAACTTTCTTTTACTCTGGCTGGTGTGCAGAGAAGTGATGTTGGTCTGTATGGGTAAGGGGATGACGGTTGCTTATTGGAAGTGAAAGGATTAGATGCAGCCTTCATGAGCCCCTTCATAACTGTAGGGCTTTCCTATACTGAAAACATCGTCTGGAAGTAGCAAGAATAACCTCCAAGAAACTGACTTCATCTTCAGACGATTGTATTTAGCTTAGGAGATACATTTCGTACTAAAGAGGCGAGGGAAAGCCTTCACTAATTTCCTTCAGCGGGAGAGGTCCTTCCTAAGCTGAATATGATCGTTGGCAAGAGGCAAGAACAATTTAAATTCGTTAATTTACTAAAGGGGTTAACCTTCGTCTACAGGGACTGGACGCGGAGGAACTGCTGTCGTAGGTGAACAGCATTTTTGACTAGCTACATATAGTTTTACTTTAGCCAGTTTTTCTCTCCATGGTTTAAGTTTTTTTTCTCTCTCTGGCAGGAGCGTGTGCTAGGATGCTGACGGTTATGCTGTCGATGGTGACGGCCGCCATCTTTCACGAGAGCGCCTACAGCAAGGTTCCCCCGGCACACGAAACAATGGTCAGTTTTATAGCTGTATTCTCGTCGACTTAGCTGGCACTCCACTTATTGGTTATATGTTCATTTTTACATGTGACACGTTTAATATTCCATGCCTACATCATGAAGACATCAATTAAAGAAATAAAATATTCAGGTATATTATGCAAAACTAATCTCAGAACGAGGAGGTGTTGCAGATCTTCCTAAGTCAGCGGGAATACGAGTTCTGGTGTTGCTTTATATATTCTACATTAATAATTTACCACACGGTCGCAGGTGTTCCAAATATCCCATTGGTGCTGGATATCTGTTACGCTGCACAAGGTAGGTTAGCAAAGATAATGGGCATTTTAAAATATTACTCATGAAAAACGTAAACACTTGTTATATCACACATACCGTCACTCCAACGAAGTTACCAACAAGAGCTAAACTTTCTGACAGACTCCTTTAACGCACGTCTTACTTTTGATGTAGTTTCAAATTCCTTACCGATATGTTAAGTTTGGATAACTTCAAATGATTAAGTCTGGATGGTTTAGGTTTGTTTAATTAAGATAAATTAGGTTGTTAGGCTAGGTTAGGATAGGATATGTTAGGTTAAGATAGATTAAATTAGGTTTAATGAATAAGGACATACAGTTGATTGGGATTTGTCCCTATAGGTATGCGGGGGCCTTCTTTTGGTAGGTGAAGTGGTCCAGTTAGGATAATCAGCAATCGAATCATGTGGCACCTTGAATCCATATGCTGTCTTTGTCCTTTACAGTTTGGGTATCGCAAGACACACACACACCTTAGATCCTCTCCTTAGACTCGAATGTCTTGCCCACCACTCTCTCTCTCCTCCAGTCAGTCATTGTTTTTTTTTTTAATTTCGAAAAGGCCAACGATACAAAGTGAGGGTATCATATTCTTCGTTATCTTCGTTCCCGTGATCATCATAGTAACATATACTCGTATATATTTTTTTCAAAAATATCTTTCCCTCCTATCATTTCCTGTCCGCCCAGAAGTTCATCTCTCCCTTGCCTTTCCCCAACGTAAAGGTGTTCTGTGTCCTTAGTACCAACTTTTTACTTGTTGCTACAAATGGCACTCTCTCTTCTCTGCCCCTCCTTCCCGCTCTGTTTCAGTGACTCTGCTTGTTGATGATTTCGGTATTAATGCTGGATATTCAGATCTACCTAGTCTCCAGTTTTCATTGATGCCGTCTTAACGTGGACCACTGTTTATGATCTTCATTTTTCTGTCTCTAAGGCCTGTGCAGTAACGTTTATCCGTTCATGAACTACCGCAACCTTGTATTTCCCCGTACAACACCCCTCTTAGTTACCGCTCCTCTGCCACTTTTCGTAGCTCATCATTGATTCTCAGTTAAATTGGAATGCACCTGTTTTCCCCTTCAGTTTTTTTACTCTTCATTGCCTCGCTTGCTGGAAACGATGCATCATCTTTCATGGGATGCTGATTGCGCCACACTTCGTCTTCATTCAGTCCCTATTCTTTCTAAATTCGAAAATGGTTGCCAGGTTTATTCTTCTGCCTCCACTTGCTCCCTTTCAAAACTTGACTCCATGCATCATTCTGGTCGTCAGTTAGCTATTAGTGCTATTCTGTCTACTCCTGCTACAAGTCTTTGCATTGAATCTGGTATTCCTCCCTCTCTTATCACTGTTCTCCTTTAAATGTTAGGTCATATGCATGTCTTCTTCAGTTTCCTACTAACAAGTTACTCCGCCCTCCCAGCCTTCTCCAACACTCTTTTCGTTCGACCTCCTATCTCCTTCCGCTATCCCGTCAGGCCCCCAGGCTTTTTCAGTCTATTGATTTCACCTTTCCTTTTTTTCTTTCCCTTCGTCCCTTCGTCTGGACCTTGGCTTCTGCCACCTCCTATATTCTGCCCTTCTTTTTTTCCCCTTGTTCTAAGTCTCTTCATCTCCCAGATCCCCTACGTTTCCTTTTTCTCGAACACATGCCCTATCACTGTTTTGCCTCGTTATCTAAATTTTGACGATGTTGAGTTTGCTGTTGTGTTCCCTTCCCTGGCTCTTCCTTCCAAAGTGTTTTTCCTAACACTGCAGGTATTCTCATCGCTAAACTTTATGCTATTCGTTTTGCTCTGAAGTCTCGTCATAGATTCTCTTCTTCCTCCTTTGTGATTGTTATCTTCGCTGATGTGTTTAGTGTGCACACATCCATACACACTTTGTCTTACTCTCATCCCCTGATCACCCCAATTCAGGAGTAGCTGTTCCTCCATTCTGTTCGGAAAGAGTCAGTTTGCGTCTGCTGGATCTATAGCCATGCCGGGTTTACTGGAAATGAAAGAGCTGGCTCACTGGCGGGTTCTGTATCTCATCTTCTAGATCATCTTTTCACCTCATTCCAGCTCTTGATTGTTTTCCTGTTCTAACCCGTCCTTTCTATAAACATTAGCAATCCTTATGGGGCCTACAGGTTAACTTGGAGCCACTGCCTGACTCATTTCATCTTCATTTCTGCAACATTCGCGGCCTTTCCTCTAACTTTCCCTTTGTTGAGCATAACCTTTCCTCCTCTAAACCTCACCTTCTCTTCCTAACTGAGACTCAGCTGTCTGAGGCAATTGACAGCAAACCCTTTTCTGTATCCTCCTACTTTCTCTATACTCACTTCAAAGCCAAAGGTGGCTGTAATGTATATGTACACAACGACTTATCTTGCTCTTGTGTTCCTGAACTTGAGTCTTCTGAATTCTCTACTCTCTGGCTTCGGCTGTCCTGTCATTCTCTGGCTAGATATATCTGTGCTGTTTACTTATCCCCTAATTCTACTAACTAAGAAAAATTCTTTGACTGTCTTATTTCTACGATGGAACACATCCTATCCATTTCTCCTTTCTCTGAAATCTCCATTCTAGGAGATTTCAGTGTTCACCACCACCTTTGGCTCTCCTCTCCTTTCACTGATCCACCCGGTCAACAAGCCTACATCTTTTCTGTCCTTAATGACCTAGTATCCCTGACCACCTTGGAGAGAGCTCCAACATACTTGACGTCTTCCTTACAACTAATCCTTCTGCTTATGCTGTTAATCTTTCCTCTCCGTTGGGCTCCTCTGATCACAACCTTATTACCTTACCCTGTCATATCGCTCTGGTACGGCCTATGGACCCTCCAAAGAAATGTCAATTGTGGCACTTTGAAGCTGATGGTTGAGAGGTCCTCAGGCAGTATTTCTTTGATTTCCATGGTATGATTATTGCTTCCATGCCCGGGAGCCGTCTAAGTGTGCCTTGTACATTATGGAGGTTATTCTTTCGGGCATGGAAACATACGTTCCTTTCTCATATCCTTTGACTAATGTGAGAAAGCCTTGGTTTAATCAGGCTTCTAATGCTGTCCGCAACAAGGAGAGGACCTATAAAAGGTACAGGAGCCAACCCATCCCTGAATCACATCTTTTTATGTTTTTCCCTGGAATCGTGCTAAGTCTGTTATTCGCTCTGCTAAAAATAATATCATCCGTACTAAATGCTCTGAAATCTCCAAATCATATTTTTCCCACTCCTTGTGGCACCTTGCCAAAATCCTTTCTAACAACTTTACCTCATCATCCTATCCACCTCTTTTCCACTCTGATGGCTCTGTAGCTATTTCTTCTACGATAAAGCAGATCTCTTCACTCAGACTTTCTCCTCCAATTCCACTTTAGACGATTCTGGTGCTGTTCTTCTATCACTTTCCCCTTATGACTTCCTCATGACTGACATTAAAATTTCTTCAGCTGATATATTTTCAGCCATCACTGGCCTCAGTACTAACAAGGCGTATGGGCCTGATGAGGTCCCTCCTGTTGTCCTCAAGAACTGTGCTTCTTTGCATACACCCTGCCTAGGTAAACTCTTTCACCTTTGTCTATCAACTTGTACCTTTCCTTCTTGCTGGAAGTTTGCTCTCATTCAGCTTGTCCGTCCTAAAGAAGGGTGACCATTCTCAACCCTCTAACTATCGTCCGGTTGCTTTAACATCCAGTGCCACAAAAGTTTTCGAGTCTATTCTTAACAGAAAAATTTTAAAGCATCTTTCCTATTATAACATTCTTTCTGATCGTCAGTATGGGTTCCTTCAGGGATGCTCCACTGGCGATCTTCTCATCTACCTTTCAGACTCCTGGTCATCCTTTTTTCGGGACTTTGGCAAAAGCTTTGCCGTTGCACTTGACATCTCAAAGACTTTTGATCGAGTCTGGCACAAATCTTTAATTTCCAAACTGGTCGTTCTATAGCCGCTGTTGTAGACGGCCATCATTTTTCTCCTAGATCTGTCAGTAGTGGTGTTCCTCAGGGCTCTGTCCTATCACCAACTCTCTTCCTTTTATTCGTCAGTGACCTTCTAAGCTGTACACTAAACCTTATCCACTTGTTCGCTGATGATTCCACTGTTCACCATTCCTTTTGGTTTTAGCTATGTCCATCTCAGCAGTTACTTCAACAAACAAGGGATGAGGCTATGGCACACCTAATGTCTGACTTGGCTCGTATCTCTGATTGGGGTAATCTTGTTTTAAATGCATCAAAAATTTAGTTCTTCCACCTATCAGCCCGACAAAATCTTCCACAGGAGTAGCCTACCCACTAATGTTTAATAATATCCAGCTTAATCCTGCATCATCCTTGAACATACTTGAGGTTTCATTCTTTCGGTACTTAACTTGGAATGATCATATTACATCTCTTGTAAAATCTGCTTCCAAGAGATTAGGTGTGCTGAGCCGACTCCGTACCTTCTTTACCCCTGCACAGTTGTTGACTTTATACACGAGTTTTATTCGCCCCTGTTTGGAGTACAGCTCTCGTGTGTGGACACTCCCCACATACTGCTCTTTGTCTCATCAATTCTGCTCCTCCGACCTCTGTCTCTTCACTGCACTGTTGCATCTTTATCTCTTTTCTATCGCTACTTCAATGGTCACTGCTTCTCTGAACTGTCTGCTTGCATCCCTCCACCTCTACGACGGGCACGTAGTACCCGTCTAGCAACAAACTCTCATCCCTTTTCTGTCCAACTCTCTAATGCAAGAGTTAACCGTTACTCCCAGTCCTTCATTTATGCAACATGTTTACTCTGGAACTGTCTCCCTCTTTCTGTATTTCCAACTTCCTATGATCTCCAGTCTTTCAAACGCAGTGTGTCCAGGCATTTCGGAATGAACGGATCTTGAATTTGGTTCTTTTTCGTATTGTTTTTGTTTTTTTCTTGGAAGGAACGGTTTGCGGGCTCCTGGCATTTGGTTCCTTCTTCCTTGAATAAAAACAAAACAAAAAACAAATTTCATAGTATTAAACTCTCAGTTCTTCCTTGGGTTGTTACCTCGACCCACCCCAGTCAGTTAAGGGAGACTATCCTTGTTTGTTTTTGCTTAGGTCATAACCTCCTCACTCATGGTCATTTAATGAGCCGTGTCCCTCCGCCATTCTTTTCATTCTTTAACTGCCTCATGACTATCCGTTATCTTTTTCTTGATTGCCTGACTACATCCCAACGCCATCTCTCAGCTTTTCTTTTCCTCTCCTCACGATGTCTCTTGTTCTTTCTTTACAAACATTAGTTATGATGAGAAAATTATGACAGGTTAATAAGGATTTCTGCGGGAAAATAGGGTTCCGACCAAGTACTGCTTTTGCGGACATAAGGGGTGCTGTGGTTGAACCAGTGTCGCATGCCATAAAGTATGCTTGCACCCAGTCGGCTTGCGCGGGCCGATTACACTTGGTTCACAGACTACACACAAATCCAAAGCCACTCCAACACAACAATCACACTTACAGGCACTTCTCACCCTACATACAATCTCTGCAGAGCACCACATGTTGGTGGAGTGGGGCTGGATACACAAGAAAGAAAGAAGGAATGGAGGGCATGTTTTTGTAGTGTAGTTCTTCCTGTAAAAATAAATCGCTACGAGAGAATTGATGGTACACATATGTTTGGGAATCCCACCACGGCTCCCTACCCTCACTGGTTACGCCCACAGGCCATCGAGGTGTTCACTGGGACGTGCCTGAGCTTCATCTTCATCGCTGCTGTGGAGACGGTGGTGGTGGAGGTTCTTAGCTTCCCACAGTCCAAGGGTCGACGATCAGCCACATCACCTCGCAACTCCTTCGCCCTCGAGGTCCGTGACCACAAGGTGTGTGCATGTGTATGTGTGTGTGTGTGTGTGTGTTCTACAGTGAAAGAGTGGCATTGGCCTAATGGAAATCCCACTGGTGTGTGTGTCTTACTAGCTGCTAAGTTTCTAGGAACCTGGTTTAACGATGAAGTTTAAGTATGAGTAAATAAGACATATCAGTAATGTGCATTATGACTACTCGGGTGAACCCATCCTTTTACTAAACACTGGAAATTCTTTGCTGATCTGTAGTAATTACATTCATTGTGCATGAACCAGAATGTTAGGAACAGCATATCAAGCATGTTATTTGGCACAGTTAGGGAGAACAGCAGTGCTCCAATTTTTTGTCGAAAAAAAAAAATGAAACATACAATTGATTCTGAAAAGCTTGTCCAAGGAAAGTATCTCTGGGCTTCCAAAGAAGTTATTAACTGTCTTGTAATATGTCGTAATGAAGTGTATAATTTTTTTTCCCGCAACTGTACTGTATTTTGCATCATGTAAGTAAAAGAGTGCATGCAAAGCAGAATTATAAGTGAATTTCTTTCTGATGCGTCAGCCTGATCTTACCGAGGACCGCTCAGGTGGTCGGGGACAAGTGGCCGCCCTGTGGCTGGACCGTTGCTTCCGTGTCCTCTACCCTGCAGGCTTCCTCGCCTTCAACGCCGTCTACTGGGTCATCTATGCCTAGGGACGTTCAGGGGGCATCACCTCTTCGCCAGACCTTCTCACTGCAGTACCGGGAAAAGTCAAACCTGAGAATATAAATTCATTGAGGCCAAGTATGATAGGTATTGACAGGTCATCACAGACTAAAATACCCGTTATTTACTTGTACCATAAAGCTTTACCGTCTTCATTACCAGAAAGCCTCCCGGACTTCAATAAAATCGTCTGCAGATAGTAAGACAGAAAATAAATAAAAGGCGCCATCAGAATGCCACAGTTACCGGAGTCTGTTTCTAACCCTTGCAGTTGGAGATGACTTTCATGAATATTATCTGACAGAAATAGAAAAAGTAAACACATGCATGAGAGTCACAATGAAGTCGTCGTAATGGAGAGCTTCAAGGGCAGAACCTCAGGTATTTTTCAGTGTAGCTATAACCATAGAACTTTACTGAAAACAAGAATACCCCTACAGTCCAAAAGTTGAACCACATAAACCAGTGCATCATATGAGGAACAGTTAGACCGAGATACTGGTGGGAGGGAAATACAGTTATAAGGGGTATCTTTACAGCTGCATGTCAACACACTCTCGGCTCTGCATTAATCTGGACTTATACCTTACGTGCTAGATTTTACTGGAGTGTGAGGATGCTGCGTGTCACACTTTGTATCCGGATATTACTTTCACTTATTGTACCGGTAATATTTTCAAG
Source organism: Birgus latro (assembly GCA_018397915.1). NCBI lineage: Eukaryota > Metazoa > Arthropoda > Malacostraca > Decapoda > Coenobitidae > Birgus > Birgus latro. The sequence goes on from JAGKTI010013317.1 coordinate 16,825, forward strand.
GTTTGAAGGTATGGTTGGAAACAAGAAGGAAATGTTGTATCAGATGATTTCTACAACAATGTCATAAACTGTAACAGAATATGACCCACATGTCCACTGGTGTTTTTTTTAGCATTGTATTGATATAATTATTCAAGTTTATTTGTAAGCAATAAATTTAAGTTTTTATGTGAAGGTGCTTGAAAAACTTTAGATCAACTTTCACAAGCAATTTTTTAAAGATATTTTTAATCTGTACATGTATGTGACTCTGATCTCTTTAATACTCACTCATTCTGTGATGGTGTATACAGTTCATTATCAAGCCCATTCAGCTCGAGTACGTCATTTTTCATTATATTCCTGCTGCTTCCAGACGATTTTACTCGGATTTAGGTACAGCTTGTGCAGAAATAAGGATGATGAATTAATTGTCTCACACCGACAGTACCAACGTCCCTCCTAACCTGAATAAAACCGTCGGGAGATAAGAATACAATGTTTATACCTCAATAATCCTTTCAGTACTATGACGTTATTTTAATTCTAATTTTTGCTATTTCTAAACGGTGTATGTGAATTTTAGGCAGACATTTCAAACCGGAAGTATTAGAAAAGAACCTTCTCTAAACTCCTTATTGCTGGAAGTCGGTTTTTACTTGAACAGCATCGTCTGGTGGAAGACTGAGTGAAATGAAATACACGTCATCGTAACGAAAGGGCTAAGGCGCTGTCACACTGGACGAAGTTCCCTAAAGACCTTCGAACATCGATCGCGAACCTTGTACAGAAAATTGACGCACACTGTGGACTGGGCTCACACACACACGCACACACACACACACACACACACACACACACCTAGCGGTCGTTCACGTTTCTATTAGTTTATGAGCTTGACAGCTCGTTCTGTGAATAAAGGCCTCGACGAAAGAATTTCAGGCATTTCTGTCCCTACTCAGTAAGGATCCTCTTCCCACAACATACCACACCCTCCCTTACAGTAATACTCAGACTCTTATCTCTCCATCTCGTGTACTTTTGCCGTGGACAGTAACAATAAAAATGGCGGAAACCTTTCAATGATCTGATTTTCTTTCGGCCAAGGCAGCAGCCACACTGTCGTGATGACCGTGTGGCGGATCACTGCCGGTCAGGAGGGAAGACACACACCTGTGGAGGAGATACTGACTCACGACTAGAAAAGGAACGTCATTTAGATATAAATAATCAGCTGAAAGTATAACAACTGCAAATTATAATGTGTTTTTTTAATTCTTGCTACAGATTATATTTTTAAATGAATATAACGCATAAAGATTTATCGAAAAATACTGTTCTTATAAATAAATGTATGAAATCTTTGATCAAAATCACTGATGTATACAAAGTCGACTGTGTTCGTCACGTTCGGGACTCAACACAGTGGTTAATCTTTCACGGTGATCGTGTGGACAGCAGTTACGATCGTGGACTAGTCTCAAGTCAACAGCTGTTTTGACCATTGTGATATGTCCTTCAGTATCATCCCTGTATCATTTGTACGTAACTTTGCTGAACATCTCCCGAACCTTTCGTCTTCTCCACGTGTTAACATTCGCCGGTCTTGTTCTATTTACCCATATCTGTGGCCCCCACAACCAAAAGGGCGAATTTACTACCAGCCAGTTTTGCGGTTTCAGGTTGTAAGGTCTGGCGCATTGAATAGGATAGATTACCTGTCTTACAGGCTTATCGAATAGCTGGTGAGATAAAGAAACAATAAATAATTCAAAATTTTAACCTCACTAATCTCAACATTCAATTTTGGTTATTTCGCCGTGCTGACTCCCAGATTACCAGCTTAAATTTATTGTAATCAGATGGTGTGTGGGTGGGTGGGGGGGGGGGCAGTGTTGGTGGTGCTGGCATGTTCATCAGTGTCGCCTCTTCATGCATACAAATAATGTTAATATATGTAGCAATTACGTACAAAATTGTATTTCTCTTGTGCTCGAAATCTGGAAAATAAAAGTATGATTCCAGGAGAAATAGCCAATGAATATATATTTGTGATTTATGTAATTGTGTAACTAGACATCCTAATTTGTTCGTCGATGATTATGTAGATGATAGCATTAATGACTGTAATATACTAAAAATAAACATTCTCATATGGATAATAAGGACAGCCTCGATCGTCACATACTACATTCTTCTCTGATGACAGGCAACATTGTTCATGGAAAATTAAATATTAATCCCATCAGTCCGATGACGTACTGTGTCGAACCCTACACTCCCTAGGCAACCATTGGTATACTTCGCACTCATTTTCGCTGACACGATGAATGACTGCCGCGAATTAACAGTGGCAGCGTGAACAACAGCAGTGGGGAGTGTGGAGACAAGTCCAGGGAAAACCTGTAACAATAAAGTTAGGACAACAAGATACTGTATCTCTTTCTGCCCCAGTTCCCTCCCGGACTATAATAAACAGCTGTTCCACACACTAAGGTTGTGAAACACAAAGACGGTTTCTACTTTGATATTAACAACTGTATACAGAATATTTACACTACTTTAACAAAGAAATATTTACACTACTTTAGCAAAGAAGTATTTACACTTCTTTAGCAAAAAAGTTATACAAGTCAGTTACGTTAATACGAACATGACAAATCACTAAATACATAGATTTTCAACTCGACGCAAGGAAAATATCTCAGCATATTAATCACTTATGTATGACTCTGATGCATTTCAGTTACTTAATAATTGCTTTAGTTAATTCTGCTACTTAATTTACCCCAGACTTTGGACACACGCGTCAAAAGTAATACTGCTGGTTTTCGAGAAGTCCATTGGCAGTTTACGTCACGCTTAGGTCACTTGTATACCTTGCCTTACACTTTCACAAGACTCCTAACTTCAAACCATTCTACTCACTAGAACCACGATGCCCATGGTCGTGTCCGTCAGCCTTCCCCAGCAGAATGGTTGTCCCTACTGTCCGGTCTGGATAAGATACAAGTCCTTTTTAACTGTCACCCTTATCAGCATGCTTATATGCACCTCCAGGGGAAGTGTCCTGTCCCTGAGCCATCGACGCGAACATTGATTATTCCTTTCTTATCTCGTGAGAATCTACTCTAATGGGCTGATACACTAACCCTTGTTGTACATCACGGAGGACAGACAGCAATTGTTACTCAGGCACTCCAATGCCATTTGTGTAGCTCCGCCCTGGGTGCTCTGGCCCATTACCTAATCGCCTACTTTCTCCCACTATTTGCTCCTGTTTCACACATCACGATGTTTCACCTTCCTCTTCATTTCCTCTCATTTCCTCTATTCCCGCTCTGCCCTGGCTTGTGTCTGAAGGGGCCAGGCGAGTAGGACGACTGCGGAGATAACTTCATGCGTCATCTCACTAGGGGCGTTGTTGTAGTCGGCCGCCACGTCACCTAATAACTGACTGTCGCTGTCCCTACAACTTTGCGTTATACTCTTCACACCACCTGACCATTTTATTCAAATTATGAAGGTCAAGTACAAAAGGGGTAAATGTAGGCTATATATAACTCCTTCCATTTCAAAAGTCTCGCCAAAGTTGAATGAAACTGACCAACAGTAGTGAAAAAAAAACGTCATCGGATTGAAGAAGTGTAATACATTTTAGTGTACACAGAACAGTGCTTGGCCAACACATATCTGCAGCACAGTAATGAGGGTTGCATTTGTGCCCTTCGTCGGTGTAAGACATGACCTGGGTTGTTTTAATAGCGATTCCTGTGGGTTCGTCACTAAGATTACTCTTGTATAAATGAACAAGAGCGATTAACCCGCATACCAACTACCGCCTAATTTTTGTAAATTATGTAAGCTAAGTATATAAGACCTTATGATAACAGACTGATGAGATGTACCTTAACTTCAGTAAAAACAGTAACGGGATCCAATGTATCACTGTTGCAAATAAACTGTTGCATGATCATTAGAGATTATTTTGAACCTTTGCTGCAATCAACGGTGCCATCATTACCAATTTCAGGTTCCTAAAACTCACTTCCAGCTGAGGAGAACTATCTGCTGTAAGTGGGAATAAAATAATGGAGTTGTCCTAACCATGAAAAGGTTGATGCACAAATGAATACCTGCAGAATTTTACTGGAGTGGCCGTAACTCGTCCTCCTCCAGTCACTCTGACCAGCCCAGCTCAGAACAAAAATTAGCCAACTGTTTCATCTTTTCTGTTTCTCACACACATTTGCTGGCTAATATCCATTAACCGAAAGAGGCTTAGTATGCTTCTCTGGCTGTAGATGATTCTCGTTAATATGGTGCGCCGGGGAGGAAGTAAATGAGATGCCACCTGTGTGAAGTAGACAAAGTAGAATAATAAGGGAACTTTTGTCAGTGACCATGCACAGGTGTGATAACTGTACTCAGATATGACACTTATTATCTGATATCCACGAAAAAGTAACAAGTGCTCTCGTCTACCGCCTGACTCTCGGGTTGCCAACTGCCAAAATGGCCTATGACGTGATTTAATTAGAAATAAATAGTAGGCCAGTGAGCTGTTCATACTGCCGTACTCAGTGTGTTGTGTTACATCCATTCTCTTAGGTCTTAACATATATTATTCAAGTACATATGTGCAGACAAGAACTGGATCAATTGGGGGGACGAATTACGGTGGGGGGGGGAAGGAGCTATGGTGTCATGTAGGGTACTTGGGGGTCAGGCGTTACCTCTTTCTCATTTTCCCCAATGTAACTCATCCACAAATCCCCCAGCTGTGTGCCCGGGCTAAGGTTGTGTCTGTTTCTTCTGTCTGCATCTGTATGTCAGAGCAGTCAAGGTCCCTTTTTGTAACTTCTGGTCCATTAGGTAAGTTTTAGTCCATTAAGGTCAATTCATGGGTATTTAGGTCCGATGAGGTATATTCAGGCAGTCTAATGTTCACGGTTCTGAACCTCTTTCACATTCACTCCAATTCAAACAGACCAGTTCAGGCACACTCACGACCAGTTATATTTATTCAGGCTCATAAACGCTGTTTTAGGTCCAGTTCGGCTCATCGTATCTACTTCGGCTAAAATCAGGTTATTTTAGTCCAGTTTAGAGCAGATTAAACCCATTCATGTCGCAGCTATTCAGGCCTTACACATCCAGTCAACCTCAGATGAGCTCTGGACAGTTCGTGTACATACTAGGCCATTCAGGTGCAGTTACTTTCATCCAGGGTCAGTTACGTCCATTATCCCTCTGCTATCGGCATTTCAGTGGTCTCGGTTCATCTGAATTGTCTGGCTGCATCTCTTCTCACAGCAGTAGCATCTGTCTGACAACATAGTCTTATCCCTTTTCAGCTGTACTGTCTAATGCAAGAGTTAACCGATACTCGCTGCCCTTCAGTAAAACAACAGGTCAACTGTAGAACTAGCTTCAATTCAGTCTGTATCTCCCTCTGCCTATGACCTCCAGTCTTTTAAATGAAATATATAGAATGCAGAGGAATCTCAAAGTGTGTTACTATGATCTTATTTGTATGCAGGCTACAACATATGCCACATACTGTATATGCAACCACGTCTACCTATTTTTTTTTTTTATGCAAGGAAGAAGGAACCAAAGGCCACAGGCCTGCATACTGTTGCTTCCAAGAAAAAGCAAACACAATACAAAAGAGAGCCAAATTCAAGATCCGTTCATTTCGAGATGCCTGGACACACTGCGTTTGAAAGACTGGAGATCATAGGAAGTAGGAAATACAGACAGAGGAAGACAGTTCCAGAGTTGACCACTTGCATAAATGATGGACTGGGAGTAACGGTTAACTCTTGCATTAGAGAGTTGGACAGACAAGGGATGAGAGTTTGTTGCTAGACGGGTACTACGTGCCCGTCGTAGAGGTGGAGGGATGCAAGCAGACAGTTCAGAGGAACAGTGACGGTTGAAGTGGCGATAGAAGAGATAAAGATGCAACAGTGCGGCGAAGAGACAAAGGTTGAAGGGAGCTACTAAGAGGAGGAGAGTTAATGAGACGAAATGCCTTTGACTTCACCCTATTGAGAAGAGCTGCATGTGGGGAGCCTCCCCACACATGAGAGTTGTACTCTATACACGGGCGAATAAAACCCGTGTACAAGGTCTACAACTGTGCAGGGGTAAAGAAAGTTCGGAATCGGCTTAGCACACATAATCTCTTGGAAGCAGATTTCACAAGAGATGTAATATGTACTTTCCAAGACAAATCCCGAGAGAATGAAACCCCAAGCATGTTCAAGGATGATGCAGGACATAACTGTTCACTATTAAACATTAGTGGGTAATCCTGAGGAAGATTTTGTTGGGCTGATAAGTGTAAGAATGAGTTTTTGATGCATTAAAAATAACAAGATTATTTTTACCCCAATCAGAGATACGAACCAAGTCAGACATTAG
>JAGKTI010013318.1:0-23235 GCA_018397915.1 Birgus latro
CTCTCTCTCTCTCTCTCTCTCTCTCTCTCTCTCTCGTCATTACAGAGTTAATAGTATGTTAAATTTTTCGAGAAAAAGTGATGGAAGAAGAAATTACGGAATTTTGGAGAATTTTAAAAATTCCTCCCAGACGAAGATTTTGACACCTAAATGCAGGACATGTCCGGGAAAATCCGGATGTATGGTAATCCTAACCTGCACCTTCCTACCTTTCCATGCACTCCAACCATCCTGTCTCTCCACACCCATCTATCTAAAAAAAAACCTGCTCACCCCATCATTCCGTCCACCCATCTGACCCATTGTAATTTTTCATGGTATGGTTCAAGGAGTACCAGTATATAACTCAGCCATGACTAGTTACCAGGTTTCTACCATACTGACCTGAGTATTTCTAAATGCAAGTAGTTTTAACGTTGGTCATCAGGGGTGTCAAGTTAGCAACTGTAATGTCTATGCTGAAATTCGCTCTAAAAAGTTACACCTGTTAGAACTGTCTTGAGGGTTATTTATGCACCCCCCTTGGTTCCATAAAGGATAGACACACAGACAGACATTCCCTTTTATGTATTTTCGTATTACATGATTCATCGGCTAATCTGAGACACGTTCTCAGAACCCAACTCTCAAACTTCCTCTGGGGGGTTTCTACTCGCCCAGGCTTCATCACCACTGAGCTCTATAATATGGAGTGGCTATCTCCGCTGCGAGCGTGAAGCCTTGGCCGCCATATTGAAACCCCTCCACTCGTCGCCTCCACAATGGTAATGCAATTGGATCCACTGTTCTTAGCTTGCTGTTTCCGTTTCGCTGTTGCTTACATAAACAAAGGAGTTGGGTCATGGCACTATTTTTTTCCGAATTCACCGGCTGATTTCAAAAGACGTGGGCGTCGGTGGTGCAGATAATCAACATCAGCGCCGCCCTGGGCCCCTGGTGGCTGTTACACAAACTACGAAGTGCTACCCATGAGAAAGCCACTCCATACTATAGAGCTCAGTGTTCACCACTCACCCGACCTGCTCCGTTCCGATGCGTCGAAAGCGTTGTTAGACGCACCGAAAAACGTAATGTTCCAAACTGGACCAACACACATACAGTAATAAAATATACCTTCTTGCAAAGCAACCTTTCAGAAAACTTTTTAGCAAATGTATTATACATTAAATTTAGTTTCAATATTGTCATATAAAGCATCAATCAACCGGAATAACCTTCAATAGTTACTGTTATATAATTCTCCATTAATTTTAATATGTTCTCTGAGTCCAGTCCTCAAATTTACATGTGTTTCTGCTCGCCCTTCTTAAGCCTCGCACAGCCTGCTTCCATTTGATGCTCCGAAAGGCATCGCTAGATGCACCGGAAAGCATGTAGTTGCATTCTGAATCTGACACTAAGAATATCCACCTGTTTAAACTTTCGCAACGTTTTGCATATTTCTAGCAACTCTAGTAAAAAGTTATACCGGTTGTAGCTGTGTACAGTTTTCTACATCCATCTCTCTCGATTTTTGCAGAGGACAGACAAACATTCCATTACACGTGACTTACTGTATATATATATATATATATATATATATATATAACCAGTTCTACTGATATAATAAATTGCCATACGATACTAAGAAACGCTACGTATACGTATGAAGAGTAAAATTATCATACAAATATTATCGTACAAATGGCAAACTGAGAGAGAGAGAGAGAGAGAGAGAATGTTTTGTCTGCTCTGGAATGCCAGAGATCAATTAACTGCTAAGTTCGCTGCATTTAATTATGTTCATTTACTTGTCTTTTTCGTCGTTCATTATGACATGCCAACTTCATATTCTTTATAAGCATATATTAGGAGGTTTAAACAGGATGTTCAAATGCGAGATATAATACAACCGTTTTTTTTTCTTTGGGGCTTAATGGCCATCGTCCGCTTGGGGGACATTAGGCTAGCCAGATATAAGAAGAAATATAACTGGAGCAGCATCACGCCACTACCGGCCGAGCTCTTACCGCAGTCGTGGCGGGAGCATGTGATAAAAGGCTCTCAGATCGGCTAGACGTGCCTCCTCCCCGCGGATGATCAGGACGGGTCTGACTGATCTCCATGTCGGCAGCCCGGAGCAGGTCGTAGAGGGTGGTGTAGGTCGTGGCTCCGAGCTGGTACGATCGGGTGTGGGCATCGAGGGTCAGGAAGTGGCGGTAGGAGGCTACATCTAGCCGATCCTTGAGGTCCATGATTGGAGGGCGAGATGGAGGGCCCTCTGCTGCTGGAGGAGGGGAGGACTCACTCCTCCTCGGCCGAGGAGCCGGTCGACTCTTCCTCGGCCATGGAGGCAGTATCTGAAGAATCCTGCCCCTCCTCCGTCATCGATGGTTGCTCGTGGATTTGTGCCGTGGTCTGATCCGTGGTCTTAGTGCCGGGTCGTCAACAGAAGAGGGAGTGGCAGTTTTCCTATTGAGGGGAGCCTTGAGTCGCAGCCTCTTCCTCGGGGTCTGACGAGGGGCAGCAGATCGTCGCTGCCGGGCCCTACGCTCCCGTCGGCGGGGAATCGAGTGTATGTCGCGGGCGAAGCACTCGTGGATGACAAGGCAAGGAACGCGCAAAGCCCTTATCACCCCCACAAAAAGCCTTCGCCGTCGCAACACACATCTCCACGAGGAGATTTAGCTGTTTAGGATTCCCAGGATCCATAGCCTGATGTCCCTGGGCCGTGAGACGTCGCCGTGCATAAGCAGAACCCTGCACGGCCACACCTCCCGGCCCAGTAACATCCCGGGCCTCAGGACCCTTTGGAGTCTCAAACAAACCAAATTCCACCCGCTCTCCATCACCTAGGGAGCGTTGGAGGTGTCGTGGATTCGGCTTAACGATCGCCGAACGGTGCACGAAAACATCAACGCCAGTATCCTGGCGTTTGATGAAACCGTACCCCGCACTCACGTTAAACCAAACCACAGCCCCCTTGATCTTCTGGGCTGCTGGAACCTGTGGCTGACTTTTAGCCCCCCTCAACGGGTCGCAGGCGTTATCGTCAGCTCTGACGTCTAGCTTGGTCGGCTGCTGAATCCTCTCTCTCTCCCATACAACTGCACAAACTGCATTTGGGTTTGGTCAAGGGGTAGAGTTGCCATACGTCCTTTTCCCGGACATGTCCTGCATTTAGGTGTCAAAATCTTCGTCCAGGAGGAATTTTAAAAATTCTCCAAAGTCCGGAATTTCCATCACTTTTTCTCGAAAAATTTAATATACCATTACAATGACAAGAGAGAGAGAAAGAGAGAGACCGTTGTTTTCGTCGGCTAAGTGTTGCCAACTTGGCTGGTTTAGTGCTAGCAGCTAGCGAAAATGACTTGTCTTTTACTGTTGTTCAGCCAGCCACGAGCCTTTTTTGTTTTGTTTTTTTCTTTGTTTCCCTTTCCATAGTGCTGTTATAGCCATAAAATACATGGTAACTGCACACAATTATTGGCTTAGTTTTCGATTTTACACTGTAGTATTTGGTATTGTTATGATCTTATCCTCCATCTAAGGCGCTTTAGCATTTTTGAGTCATAACCTAGCCAATTCTGTACTTTGCCTGTTTTTCATAATATTGTAAAAAGATTGAAGATTGTGATACAGTACAGCAGTACCGTTTTATTATTATTATTATTTTTTTTTTTTTAGGTGTCCGCCTTTGGGCATAGGCTTCACAGCCTGCTATCAAGGCCCAGCAGTTGTGTTAATATCCTCTTACCCACGCACTAATAAGATCACGCTACCTACTTCTCTTAATCTCTAAAGTGTCAAAATTTCTCATCATTTCGCCGGTGGAATAAATTCCCAGCATTACGCTGGGTGGTGGCAGCAAAATCTCTAAGTCTCTGTTATTACGGTGTGGTACAGTACATCAATCGCCTGCTCTACTGGCGAGTAAAAATTCTAAACCCTTCACTGGTGGGCTAATTTCCCGTTCCTGCACTCAAAATCGTCGTTGTTACACTATTATTTAAAAACAATGATAACTGTCGGTTGTCTCTAGCTGGTAGGTGGAATGAAGTGCATAAGTGTAGACGTACGTGCCTGTGAGGTGGAGTCAGGATTGCGGTGGCTGAGACTGAATTAATGAGTGTGGCCTATTTAACTAGGCAGGTTTTTCGTTAGCTTCGCTATTAGTTTTTTTCTTTTTCTTCCACTGTGATTTATTAATTTATATAATTTTTAAGTAGAGGCCTACATCACTTCCCTGCTTCCTACTCAGTATGTGTGCATCCATCCAACGAGTATTTTACCAGATGACTGAACACATCACTTAACTCTGCCTTCGGTGAGACAGTTGTATTTTATTAAGGCTAAACCATCGTATTCAGCCGATAGCAGTCGTACAATTGAGTGAAAATGCTGGTACCATTATCTCTCGTGGCAGGGACAATTTTTAGTGTTCTGTTCTAGCTGTCATCAAATGATTCAGTTTATCATATGAGCCTGGAAGTGAAATCTGCTACGGATCACGGGCCTGGGAAACACAGACTGAGGAAGACAGTCTCAGAGTTGACCAGTTGTATACATCAGATAACGATAATACCATAAACTCTTTCATTAGCCAGATGTACAGAAGAGATTGCGAATGTGCAATCAGACTTGTAAGTTAAGCGGGGTACAGACGGAGATCGCAAAATGTGTGATAACTGAGAGAGGCAGAGAGGGAGAGAGCCAGAGTCCTCAAGAAGCGTCAGCAATTTTCCCCAAAACGAATCGTTCTAGCGTTTTTTTTTTTTTTTTAATATGTCCCCTACCCCCATTTTTTCACTCGAATATAAACTACAGTGTTGGCTGTGGAGTGTTTGGCAGCTGTAAGATTGACGACAAAAATATAAACAAACACTCCTATCCACAGCTTAAGCTCAAGAAAGAATTTAATACGAAGCCACACGAGATAATTAACGGATGAAAATTTGTAAAATAATAAATAAATAAATAAATAAATAAAGCGGACCCATATGTGACAATTCAGGGAAGAAATTTTGTAAACATGACCCCAGACAAGACAACTTATGGTAGAAACTTTATAAAATGGATCCGGACGCAACAATTTTCGGAAGGCTCAGAAGGATATTGTTGTAAGACGCGTATGTAGCCTTGCATGGAAAAAATGAGAGAGAGAGAGAGGGGGTGGCTGCATATCGATAGAAACCCTTCCTATGATGTGAACACAGTACTGTATATCAGTTTAAAAATTATCACCATCATCATCACCACCATCATCATCATCATCCTTATTATTATTATCATCATCATGGCTACTTTTTTCACAATCATAAATGTGCAGGGTAAGATCCAGAAAAAGAATTTTAAAAAAGTAGCCAAACATACCGTACTGAGTAATGAAAATTACCATCAATACTGAACGTAAATGGGATGCACAAATCAGAAGGGGAGAGGGGCTGGATATTACACCGATATTTTCATGCCTGGTTATGTAACCTATTTCAGTGATCATGCAACTCATACCTTTTCCATCCAATTCTTTTAATTCAATCGCTTCTGACCGGTGACATATTTGATTATAGGCAAATTACGGAAGGGCCTCTCATATGGAAGGGAAGAATTATGGCTGCATGTAACTTCCCAGTAAGAAAAAAATCTCAGTATGAATAAAAAGAAAATAACGGTAGCAAGAGTAATCGTAAAAATAGCTCACTCGAGTGAAGCGGATAACCGGAATCCTGAAACAGTCTTCCCCCGTCTGACTTTCCCACTGGCTAACACCTCCCGTCTTTTCAATGCTGTGTGCATTGTATAATACGTCTGAAAATAATCAGACATTTAGGGAATGTGTACAGTTTGGCGCGGATCCATATAAAATTCCGGATCTAGCGGATTTAAATATGCTTTTTTAGGAGGGGTAGTCTTCTTCCAGCTGCATGTTGGGCCTTGGCGGAGGTATGCGCTGTACTGATGTACCATTCTAGTTTAACATATTATAGCTTAACTTGTTTTTCATTTAATTTAATAAACGATCTCCTTTGCGTCAATATTATACAAGAGAATGCTGTAGCATGATGAGGAGAATAAATCGCTAAGGAAAAGGAGCTACGAAATCTTGTAAACCATCTCAAAATACCTCCAGAGACAGGAAACAAATGTCAGATGATGCTAAATATGATTTGTTTGTCCTCGTATTATTGGGACAACTCTCATTCCATCCGACACCAGATGATTTCATCTTACGAAGAGCGTCATAAAGGAAGCTACCAATGTTGATATGGTCACCATAACTCTTTCATGGTCAGGTTAACTCTAGTATTCTGCTCCAACTGATGTCAGACGTTCTCATTCAGGTAAGAGTGAGTCACAGGAGTCAGAGAGTTAATGTATGTATAATAAAAAAAATAATAATAATCAGAATAAATGCCTAATATTCAACAACGTCTACATCTCTCTCCACAAAACCGGCTGACTTTCCCGCAGTGAGAGAGGTGTAAACTCTTTTTACTCTAAACTGGCCCCAAACCGTCACCTTTTCACACTGAATGATGAGTTGTAACAATATAGTAACTCTTAGAACTTGATGCTAGTCACAAATAATACTATGAAGGGGATGTAGACTAATAATTATTTCCTCTGCCACTTAGGTATTCTTCATGATATAAGCCGCAATAGGACGAAAGTCATGGTCAAGTCAATGCGAAATCTTAATATGTTTTACTGCCCATACATGGTTCTTCGAAACAATCGAAGAGAAATGCAAACTGCATGCTTTAAATGAAAAGTATGAGTGATGGAATACTGGGGAAGCTTATGACCTTTACTCTCGTTTTGTCTGACGATAATATACATAACACAAACCATACTGAAAACTGTGACACTACACATCCAAACAACTATAGTTCTTTCACCTTAAACTGGCTCCGATGTTCTTTCTTTGGGGGCAGATTTAATGCACTCAAAAAAAAAAAAAAAGCTCCGGCTCTACAACCTTTCCATAGCACTGTGTCATTACTAGCCTCATATCCTAGTATTAATATTTGTTACACAGCAGCATTCAAGATGGCGGAATGATAATATTAGGACAAGGTAGAGAAAAAAGAGCAGAGTTAACATGCAGGCATTGGGGCCGCGAGTGTGTTCGTCATTTGGATATTCGGTGATACATCTTTCTTACCAGTTAAATTGCACGTTATACTTCAGTATCCTCTTGTATGTTACTGATGAAAGCTAAATCGATATTAAAACAATATATAACAACAATACGCAAAAGAGTGGTATAGAAGCGATGGTACGAACCCTCCTGTGCAACCTAGAATACGGGCCAGGGCTTGTATACTTCCTGACAAGAGGACAAAGACTAAAGCCTGTTGAGTGCACGAGAGTCATTGAGGCGGATACACGAGGAAACAGAATATTTGTTCATGGCGAGTAACCCTTATTTCCTGATTGTTTTTGCCTCAAATCTATGGAAAAGTACTATCATTCGCCATAAACGTTGAGTTTACGACCAGGAAATTGATATTTCGAAATTTGCGTGTTTTCAATGAGAAGACCGGCCATTTTTCTCATTTTTATTCACACAAAGTAAAAAAAAGGCTTCGAGTGAATCATACATGTATTTACACAAGAAAATATTACATAAGATTTGAAAGTGATATATATATATTTTTTTGGGGGGGATTGACGAGTACAAAGTAAGTTACTTCCACGAACCAGCCCCCAGTGTAGTCTCCCATCATGTTCTCATTAGGCTGTCTTTGCTAGCCGCGTTCAAGCTTCAGTATTCGTATATCCTGGTGGAAGCGCTCACCTTATCCTTCGTGTATGCTTCCATTTTTTTCTTGAATTTATCAAGATGAGTGTCGAGGAAATGGACTTTGAGGGACATCTTGCAGCCTATGGTGCCGTAGGTCCTCACCACAGTCTCGACCATTTCCACATAGTTCTCGGCCTTGTGTGTGTGTGTGTGTGTGTGTGTGTGTTTTTTATGTGTCCGACTCTGGGCATAGGCTTTACAGTCTGCTCTCAAGGCCCAGTAGTCCTACATACCATACACTTCTCTACATGTCACCACTTCGGCATTAACACCCATCGTCCATACTGAATACATGCTGGGGCTGTCTCATACAGAACTGGTGTATTGGTATTAGTGGAGGCATTTTTACGACATGTCGGTGGTTCTTCTGGTAGATCAGTAAAGTCTGATTTCATGACATTCAAATCCTTAAACTGTTCCCTGCCCCAGCTGGGATTTGAACCTGGGTTCGGTGGGACTGCAGGACACCTCTCTACCGACTGAGCCACCGCCTTCCCCAGGAAACCTCAAACCGCTGCGACAAAGCTGTTTCATTCTGCCTTCTCCACCCTAGTGTGCTTCTTAGGGAATTCCTTGCACTCCAGGATCTTATTTATCTGTGGTCCGACAAAATTCATTAATACACCAGCTTTGACATTTGTTTCAGACAGCTTAGGGACAGCTTAGGGAAGTAATTGTGGAGGTACTTGAAGGCTGCCAACTCCTTATCTAGAGCTGTGATGAACTGCTTCATAAGGCCCTACTTGATATGCAGTGGTGGCATCAGCACCTGAAGGTCCATTGGCGGCTCCCACATGACGTTGCTCCTCCCCACGGAGAACTCTGTTCGCTGTGGCCAGTCCTGTCTGTGGTAGTGCGCCACTGTCCTTTCTGTCACAAAGACAAAGATAGCAGGAGAACTTAATGAAGCTACCCTGGAAACCCATCAGTAATGCCACCATTTTGAGGTCCCCAGTGACATCCCAGCCATACTCATCATAGTTCAAGGCGTCCAGCAGAATCTCCACGTTGTTGTGCTCCTCCCTGAGGTGCGCAAAGTAAGCCAGGGGAAGAGACGGGAACCGGCTTCCATTGTGGAGCAGCATGGCATTGGTTCTCCTGGTTGAGCCGTCAGTGAAGAGGCGGCACTCGTTCTTGTTGCTGGGGATCTCGATAATCTCGAACAGACCAGTCACGCTGTAACAAAAGCTGAGTCCATCTCGAAGGGTGGAGAAGCTGGAGAACGCCTGGAGATGCTTCCTCTGATCTGAGACTAGCACTCTTTCGTTCAACAAATTCCACTGTTTGAGCCTAGACGTCAGAAGCTCGGCAATGGACTCTGTGAGACCAGAATGCATTAGCAAGTCACTGAGGTCTTCTTGGCTGGAGTAGTACAGGTTTCTTTCCCTAGCCCCATCTCGGAAATTGTAATCTGCATCATGAACGTCGTCCTCACCCTCTGACTTGCCACTCTCTCCTGATGAAGACACATGCTCTTCCTTTGGAGAGGTGAGTATGTAGTGCCCGAATTTTTAACCTCGTTCCATATTTAATTTCATGCCTTGTTGATGTTCCCCAAAATTCGATCCTCTTTATTGTCACTCAGGTAACCCAGTGATTACAGCAGTGAAGTACCCGAGCCTATGTTAATATTATTGTAAATATAATAACAATATTTTTCAAGAAATGTAGTGTTTAAGAAGCGTAATGTTTTCCAAACATCACATGTCATGTTCCGATCCTTTCTGTGAACCCCTTCTCTCTTCCCCATATCCTTTATTCCCACTTCTCTCTTTCCAAGCCTTTTCATAGATCTGTACTTTGTATGTCGATTTTTTGGAGAATACGTCATATGAAGTCTTGTTTTGGGCTGTATTGACTCGAATTAGTTTTGGCTCAGAATATGTTGGAGAGTTTGATTCTGTTAGCTGAAGTGTTGTCTTGTTATCCGTAGCTTTATTGTATCTATATTTGTTTCGCTCGGACTCTGCTTCATCATGGCATCGCCTGTTATGAGAGATGGAGATGATGGGATGATAATGTCTTTTCCGTGGGTAACTCTTCCCTTTTTCTACCTGTATTTCCCCTGCTTCTGATAAGGTAAATCCTGTTTTGATCTGTGTTTGTGAGTTAGTGTTGGGGTTGTGTAGTACTGTGCCACTATATTAAACCCACTACTGCAAGTGCGTGATGTGTGTTATTTTAATTCTTACTCTAAAGGCTGTTTCAAGAACTATGTCAAATTACAAGATCTTTAAGTAGCTATAAATGCAGTTGTACTTTCTGAAGTGTGCATTTAGTTAGCATTTAAGCTGTTTAGTACAGTCCACTATTTTTTTTTTTTGCTGTCACACCCGATGTTTCTGTACCATGTGATATGCCCAGTAAGAGATGAGAGATTTGTTATACTGTTTCTTGCAGTGGGGGCCCCAGCTGACCCGAGAAATACCAGGTTACCCAAGAAATTCCCGGTGTACCAGAGAAATGCCTGTTGACTTGAGAAAACCAAGTGTACTTGAGAGGGCCACTTTGCTGGGGAAGTGTCTTTGTACCCAGTCTACCTGAGGAAAATGTAGGTCATGTTTAACCCATTTATTCAAGTGAGAAGAATCTTCGGTGGTTGTTCAAGAGTATCTTGCCAGTTTCAAGATGGATCTTAGGAGTTATGAATTTTGTGACTAGGTATTTCCCTTATTTGTGTTATAACTCAATATTCATAGTATTGTTTTTCTTGACTCTACGTCTGGCTTGTTCTTCACTGTGCCATGTATTGGTATGGGGTAAGTTATGGTTATGTCACGGGTCTGTGGTGCCTAACAGTGTGGCCTTCGGCAGATTTCACATAACGTGGAGGTGATCAAGTGGCATTCAGGTCGCTATCAACTCACTACCACACTGATCTCCAAAGAGAGTTGGTTGATCACCTGTTATGGTGGAATCTCAACCGCACTGGCACATGGTTTGAGATCCAGGTGGTTTGAGATCCGGATCCCTGGTTTGACCCATCGAGCTGCAGCAGGGAGCTGGGAGTCGGGGGTTGACGGTATCACAGATACAGGGAACTCAGGGCATTGTGACCCAGGTGCGATGAATGAATGTAGATCTGGATACTTGACAGCAGGTATTTTCTTGCCAGTCCCACTTTTGGAAGGGTCCACAATGCAGAAGTAGCAGCTGATCAAGTGGTCGTTGGGTTCCCGTCAATTTCTGGGGATGGCAGACTTCATTGCTGTATTTTCCCCTCTGGACTATCCTGCAAAACACCAAAATAGTATTGTAACACTAAAAAATGCATGAACCCCTAAGGACTGCAAATCTCCCAGCCCCCCTATCTGCAGAACTGCAAAAGGGGTCCAATTTTTTAAACTTTCATCAAGGTAAATTTTTTCTTACCAGTTTCAAGGGCTCAAATTTACACACCTGGAAATGTATATTTCACTATCAGATGACTAATGGTTACTGTAGTATCGACCATCAAAGAACATCATAAATAAAAGTGGTGACCCTTTGCGTATAGGGAGAAAAAAAAATGCATCAAAGTAAATTTTGGTCTTACATATATTAAGAGCTTGATATTACACACCAAAAAATTTACATTTCACTCTAATATATATATAATGGTTACTGCACAATCGGCCATCAAAAAAAAAAAGTAACTCCTTATTATGAGCAAGATTGGAATGTCCTTGAGAAATAGGGGGGAATAAGGAGGTGGAGGGAGTGTGGGGGGGTGCATCAGGAGGGAAGGGAAAGGGAGAGAATAATGTCTGCCACACACAGCCAATAGTCTAGAGAGAGTATGAGGGGTAGTTTGAGTGGGAGAGGACACAGAAGGCAGGATCTAATTGAGCAAAGGGAGATGGAGAGATGGCTTGGGGAGGAGGGGTTCCCACACCCAGGGAGGAGGCCGGATCATTCCTCCCACCACTTGATCACTTAAGGGGGTATCACACGGTACCTGAAATCACGGTTTGCCGACGAAATCGTGGTAACCGCCCACGAAACTGTGGTAGCCGCCGATGATTCCGTCGGCAAAGCTCATTTCCATCCAGACCAATTCCATGCCCACGGAATCAGGGACAAAACCTTTTTTTAAGTTACAATTCCCTTCTAGAGTGCCTATTACTTTCCATTATATATATTATTAATTATAAAAGCTTAAATAACCTTTTATATCATGCAGGGATGAAATAACGATGTCGATAATTCTGTTGTTTTAACTAGGGAGCGCGGATACTACACGCCACGCTGGGTTCATTCAACACTGGGTATACGACGGCATCTGGGCAGATATTATGGACAAGGGCTGCTGAAAATGCCCTCATTGAAAAAATAAAGCCATTCCCTTGTCTTTAGGATCACAAGAATCAAATGTTTCGCAAGAAAACCTGCGGTGTGTTTGTTTACATTTTTGCCGACCGTCGGCGGCATTCGAGGAACGTGTGTGGTAGGGTTTGTGCCTGGTTCCAGCAAACCAGGAACGTGTTCCGTCGGCAAACCATGATTTCAGGTACCGTGTGATACCCCCTTTAGTTTCTGTTGGCTTGGTACCATTAACATCATTAACCCGAGGCCTCCGGACAACGTACGGGTATGTGGCAATGTTTTGTCACGGTGACACCTGACGACGTACCCGTATGTTACGCAATTGCAAGGTGCGTCATTTCCAATGTTTTGTCGCGGTGACACCTGATGATGTACCCGTATGTTACGCAATTGCAAGGTCCGTCATTTGCACAATTTTCAAATCTCGTGCTTGATTTTTGGTACATAGGCACGGGAGACCTTCTCCTACCTGCTACCAGGTGGGGACACTCAGCGACCCCACGTGACCCGCGCAGAGCCTTGTCTCAGTCACTCACCTGTTAGCAGTGACCCAGGTTAGACATAGCATGCCGAGGTCTCTCTGATGCTGAAATCCAAGCCGTCCTGGATGCCTTCACAGGCAACAGTGATTCGCCTATCGATGCCGATGTTGCTGACAAGGATTATGTGCAGCCTGAGGAGGAGAGTAGCAGCAGTGATGAGGAGGTTCCGTCCCCGAGGAAGTGGCGCTACATTACGTATCCTGCTGCTAGAGAGGGCCAGCCTGCACCCCAACCACTTGTACACACCTCTTTCCAGCCCGTCGAGGAATGGGAGGGCGAGGACGAGGACGGAGCCGTGGAACGTGCTGCCAGGTGGTACAGCCGTGAGCACATCTCCCATCGAGGACCTGAGGGGCCAGCACGGAGAAAAATTAAGTATGGGCTTAGTGTTTTGTTTGGGGAGGGTAGAAGTGGCGTGGTGGGAGTGCATAGTGAAGGAGAAAGTGGTGTGGCGGGAGTGTTTGTTGAAAGGCGGTACACTCATGTGGTGCAGCGAGGGAACAGGGAGGCTCACGTGGTGCAGCGAGGGAGCAAGGAGGCTCACGTGGTGCGGCGAGGAAACAGGGAGGCTCACGTAGTGTAGTGAAGGAGCGGGGAGGCTCACGTGGTGCAGCGAGGGAGCAGGGAGGCGAGGAGGAGCCACCCCCCAGCACATCATACGCTCCTCAATATTCCTACACTTCCTCCCCACAGCCCCCTGATGTTTCACAAGGCCGAAAGGGAAAGGTAAAGGGGAAGGGAAAAAGCCGAGGGAAGAGGAGCGCGAGTGGGGAAGCCCGCCGCTCTCCACCTCCCCAACCTCCCCCACCACCATCTCCTCCCCACCCCGACGAAGGCGACGATGGGGACGATAGGGGCAATGCCAATGTGAGGTGGGACTCGGAAGATGGGAATGATTTTACTCCCATCATTCACCCCTTCACTGAGGAGTGGCGGTCTGGCCTGGAATCCACCCAGGCTCCACAAGAGTGGATTTCTTCCACCTGTTCTTTGGGGAGGAATTTGTGGGCCGCATTGTGGAGCAGATGAATATACAGTATTTGCAAGCAGGCAGCGCCGTGAGAGTGAATGCCAGGGCACGAGAAGCAGGCACTCCCTCCTCTGTGATTATCCTGTCTCCATTGCAGAGATGTTCATGTTTTTAGCATTATTTCTTTTGATGGGTGTTTTACGGAAAAGACAAATTCCGCCCTACTGGACTACGGACCCTGTCATCAACACACCTTTCTTTGGCAAAGTAATGAACCATAATAGATTCCAGCAAATTCTCAGCTGCCTCCACTTTTACGATACCGATGATCCTGCAAATGAAAATAGCATGGATAGAATGAGGAGAATTAGGCTGGTATTTGATCACCTACGGGAAACGTTCTGCTCATCCTTCTGATCTTATAGAGACTTTTTCATAGATTTTTTTTTTTAATGTGTCCGATTCTGGGCATAGGCTTTACAGCCTGCTATCAAGGCCCAGTCGTCCTCCTACATACCATACACCTCTACATGTCACCACTTCGGCGCTTAACACCCACCATCCATATTGAATACATGCTAGGGCTGTCTCATACAGGACTGGTGTATTGGTATTAGCGGGGTTATTTTTACGACATGTCGGCGGGTCTTCTGGTAGATCAGTAAAGCCTGATTTAATGAAATTCGGGTTATTTTTACGACATGTCGGCGGGTCTTCTGGTAGATCAGTAAAGCCTGATTTAATGAAATTCAAATCCTTAAACTGTTCCCTGCACCAGCAAGGATTCGAACCTGGGTCCCACGGGACTGCAAGCCAACTCTCTACCGATCGAGTAGATGAGAGTCTCGTGTTGCGGAGAGGCAATATTTCTTTTCGACAGTTCATATCCAGCAAAAGACACCATTCTGGGTTCAAGATCTTTATGTGTGACTGTAGGACTGGTTATGTGCAAGACATAATCTTGTACACCAGTGCACAGACAGACATAATAGAAGATCGAAGTATTGGACTCTCTGGGGCCGTGGTAAAGACAATGATTGAAGAATACCTTCATCGTGGTCACGTGCAGTACCTGGATAACTGGTACACTAGCCCCCTTCTCACTCGCTACCTACACCTGCACGACACGGGAGTCCGTGGTATCGTCAAGGTGAACCGTCAGCACATTGTCAAGGTTGAGGGGAAACTGAACAAGAATGAAGTGGTCTTCTTCAAGGCAAACAACATCCTTGCCACATTATGGAACCATAACAGAGAAGTTTGCCTCTTGTCTACGGTTCACCGGCCCCTGATGCACCGCACAGACTCCATCGATTACCGCAGCGAGAGGAGGCACCACATCTGGAAACCGGAATTGGTACTACAATATCAACATGAGGCAGGTGGACCAGTCTGACTCCATGATTTCCAGTGTGGAGTGTGCCAGGACAACGATGAAGTGGTCCAAAAAACTCTTCTTCCACCTGCTCGATATCACGGTCCTGAATGTCACCACCTCCACGCCATGACAACAGGAATTCAGGAGACCTTTGAAGGGTTTGTGAGGGAGCTGACTTGGGAGATAATTGCTAAATATGCAGTCGAAAGGCCCCAACACCGCCCCCGCCCCGCCACTGCCCCCGAAACTCCCCGAAGGATTAGAGCACGCCACTTCCCCACCCCTATCCCTTCCCAGCCCAACAGACCTAGGCTAGGCCTTAATGCAGGTGTCATGTGTGTGGAAACTCTAAAGTGAGACCAAGCACTCTGAGAAAAGACACCAGGTATGAGTGTGTTGAGTGTGACGTCGGGTTGTGCATTCACCCTTGCTTTAGAGAGTATCACACCTTGCTGCATTTTTTTATATAGTGTGATTGCGTTATGACGATCTATCTCCTGTAAATATGCGATAATTTGATGCGTAATGTAATAATAGGGCCTGTAAATATGTGCTAAGAGTTGTATAAAGTGGAAACGTATGTAATGTAAGTGGAAAAGTATTATGCAAGTGGAAAAATAGAATCTAAGTAGTATCATTTCTAGCGAGTTTGCTCAGTATGTAAAGATGCGATATTCAGACACTCAATGTAATAAGGCCTGTAAATATGTGATAAGAGTTGTATAAAGTGGAAACGGGTGTAATGTTAGTGAAAAGTATTATGGAAGTGGAAAAATAGAATCTAAGCTGAAAGAGCAGTCGTAGCGAATGCGCTTGCTACGTAAATATGCAGTAAAATTACGCTAAGTATAATAGTAAGGCATGTAAATATGTGATAACTGTTATGTAAAGTGAAAAAAGGTATAATGTTAGTGGAATATTATTATGTCAGTTGAAAAATGAAATGTATGTTGAAACTACAGTCAGAGCAAGTGCGCTGAGTATGTAAATATGCGCTATCATTACGCTAAATATCATCGAAAGGCATTTAAATAGGTGAAAACATTTACATAAAGTGAAAAATGGTCTAATGTCATTGAAACATTATTATGCAAGTAGAAAAAATATGTTTGCTGAAACAAGAACCGTGCGAATAATGTGTGACCAATGTGGCCGAACTCGCTAAGCTTGTGCAATGGAACAATGCTTATTTTTCCCATATTATGAAAACCATTATATTGTTGTAGTAAATGTTTATTAGTTCCAAATCAATAAATGTAAACCTATTGTGAATTGTTTCCCCTAACATTCCCTACCATAGAAAACTTGACAGCCAGACATGACAGTACAGAATGCAGTACCTGCTGGAGGGGAGCTTACCTGTTCGGAACACTTATGAACCAAGGTGAGCACTTTCTTTGTGATTTTCCATTGTTTCTCACCAAAAGAGGATCTTTGAGCCAAAAAAAAAAAAAATCCCCAAAATGGTCAGGACTTGGGGGGGTCAGAGGTGGGAAATCGTTCGGGACATGATGGGTTAAAGAGGTGCGGTTACAGCTGTCCAGTTTTTTGTAACCCCTTTATGATCATCAGCCATAGGACTTTGTCGCAAATTTTCCGAAGTCCACAATCGTCAGCCATAGGACTCTAGTGGTGTGAAATGAAATATATATAAACAAATATATTTCAATTAAATTTGTAATAAAGAGTATATAAACCGTTTTTACCTTCAAGAGTTTTCTTCTAATGTTTGCAGGTTAACTGAGTCCAGGGTTTGTCTTGATCCCTTACCGGCATGCCGAAATATGCTCTGAAGGCCGCACACATACTGGCATATGCTTCCAGGTGCGCTTTTTTGCTCTTTTCTTGATGCACTAGCCGCAGACATAGCAGAACACATATACCAGATACTTGGAACCTCTCGAAGACATCTAAAACAAAATGCAAATATGAAAACACACTGATTTACACAATGTAACAAAATGTAATCAAGAAAATACCTAAATCCAAAAGGCAAAATTTCAAGATACACCTACCTGCATTATTGTTTCAGTCAAACCTCTTCATAAATGAAAAAGTTGAAAAGAACGTAGGTTGATCTCCTTAATTATGCTAGTTATTATGAGTCAGATTGCATAACCCTGCTAAACCCAAAGTTCTGACTGAATGAAAGCTCATTACAAGTTAAACATGATCTGTATAACATGAAAGTACTGATGAATACAGAGAAACAAGGAAAAAAATAATTGCTACACAGTGAATCAAACTGTTATCACACATACCCTATAACATGATGCCTAACATATGATCAAAATTTATGCATTGGACACTCGTATGTGGATGAAAATGTGAAACTTGTTCATTCAGACCATAGTATTCTAGTCGATTACAACAACATACATACATCATCAAACGATAGATCACATTTTATTGTCATCAGCTGTATCTAATATTTGAATTTAATAGTGATATGAAGGTAATAACATTTGGGCCAATTAACTTGAAAGCATGACAGGGGACGTTACACACACACAGTTTTGAGTGTCAGTCCAGCCGTGCAAAGTGGATTATACACACAAAGGTAAACGTTTGAATGTATGGTTTCATATAGTGCAGTGTTCGTTCACCTAACCCTGACCCTGATTTTCGTCTTTTTGCATATTAATGTTTACGAATCAGTATTCTTTCCACAACACATCTTTGTGCCTGGCATCATATTCTAGTATTAATCTGTTGTTATAACTGGTCACTCATGATGGAGAGATGGAAATATATAGTCTGTGTTAAAGTGAAATGGGTATAGCTGAGGTATGTTATTTGAGTGAGAATTGTTATGTACCCACTAATGTCAGTTTCATCAACATCTGCACTTTGTACAGTTGTGTGTGTGTGTGTGTGTGTGTGTGTGTGTGTGTGTGTGTGTGTTCTTGAAACCAGATCACATGAGATTGACACTGAAGTATCAGAGATCAGAGACGTCATTTGGCCATGCCGTAAGACCAACTGAGGAAACACGCTCATTTACAGTCCTAAAATTATTATATATGTCGAAATATAATATACTGTAAACCACACCGAGCACTTGAACTGAAAGTTAAAGTGTGCGTCAGTACATGGCTTAGAATCGGGCAACAATTTCCGTCTACTTTCTAATACTACATCTGGCTGGAGGGAAGTCGCCGTCAGGGTTTCACACCGAACAAAGGCCTGTTGTCCCCTGTTAAAGTGGTAGCTGGAAGATCTGATACACAAAAAAAAAAAAAGAACAACTAGTGATGACGCAGTTCTTCATACAGTCTGGAAAGCTTCAAAACACCAGCAACATTATAGCTTCAAACTGGTCTCACCCAGTGACAGGAATTTAGGTGTGGAGATTTTATGGATTCCAAGTGTGCACAGTCAGTGAAGTTGTCTGTTCTCTCTCATCCTCCCTCCTCACTGTCTCCCATCTTTTTCTTCCTCGTCCATATATTTCTTCATCGCGCCCACTGAGCTCTATAGTATGGAGTGGCTTTCTCATGGGTAGCACCACGTAGTTTGTGTAACCGCCGGCAGGGGCCCTTGGCAGCGCTGATGTTTATCTACACCACTGACGCCCACGCCTTTTGAAATCAGCCGATGAATTCGGAAAATATAGAGCCATGGCCCACTACTTAGCTTATGTAAGCAAGAGCGAAACAGAAACAGCAAGCTAAGAACAGTGGATCCAATTGCATTACCATTGTGGAGGCGACGAGCAGAGGGGTTTCAATATGGCGGCCAAGGATTCACTAAGCTCACTGCGGAGATAGCCACTCCATATTATAGAGCTCAGTGATCGCTCCTCAACCATTTCCTGAACCACCTCGGGCATTTTTCGCTGCCCGATCACATAAATTCCCTGCCATCGGTAAACAGTCGTACATATATATTCCGATACTCGCGATAACAATACAGTCGAATCATAGCTATATTATTCAACCAGGTACTCCTTGCCTACTTTCCGCCTTTGTTATCCCGGGCTGGAGGAATATCGTACCTAGGGTTTCACATCGAACGAAAACTACTGTTGGTCCTTCTACGTTTTTCTGCCCTGCAAAGGTAATTGTGCAATTCCCAATAGTTCCTCGTGTGAGCTAGCAAAGCTCTGAAACAGCGCTATTTAGCCAGGGTTAGAGTTATAGAGTGAAGAGATACTATTGTTCATGAGTGCACTGTACAATGAGTGGAACTTCGCATGAAATATAAAGATAACAGTCCTGAAGCTTCTACACAGTGAGTAAGTACATTCCAGGTGCCTGAACAATGCACGAATGTTCCTGTGTTAGATGGTTAAGCAATGCATGAAGAAGACAAAGACTCAAGTTTAATGCATGTCATTTACATGAGGGTCAGTGATATAAACATATAAGTGTTTGTCGTCTCAGTCTTCGCCTAGACCATGACCCACTGTAACCAATGTTATAAACAGGCCACCAGTTATACTGCTGGATGAAGAGGTGCTTATATGAAGGATGTTCAAACTTTCCTATACTCACGGACACGCCATATGGAACGACTGACAACTCATTTCAATATCTGCTCTTCCACAGGTAAGAGGGATCGTGCACCGAAGTGTTTGCCTTTTCGTAACTTTTCTCCTAAACTTATTAGATAGGATTCGCCTTCCTTCTAGCTGCCGAGTTTGATCATAAAGAATAAAGAAGTAAAGCTAACACCTTCAGTCCGATGATCCATTTTTTTTTTCTGGTCCATGTAGACGATTATACTAACCATAGGATAGACTTTTCGAACTGCAGAGATTAGATGAAGCCTGTATTACTCTTTTCACTACAAAAGGCACTATTTAAGTTGAATAAAATCGTCTGGAGGTAATAAAAATATATTAAATATTACGTCGTCATACTGAAAGGGTTAAAACTTACAAAGGAATAGAGAAGGCAAAGTATCAGGCAGTCCTACCTCACCCCTTTCGAAGCGTAGATTTCTTTTTAATGCAAGAAAGAAGGAACGAAAGCCCAGGAGCACGAGAACAGTTCCTTCCAAGAATAAAACAAAACAATACAAGAGAGAGCCAAACTAAGATCCGTACATTTTGAGATGCCTGGATACACTGAGTTTGAAAGACTCAAGATCTTAAGAAGTAGGAAATACAGACAGAGGGAAACAGTTCAAGAGCTGACTTGTTGCATAAATGAAGGACTGGGAGACGTGGAGAGAAAAAGGATAAAAGTTTGTTTCTAGATATGTGCTACACGCTCTTCGTACAGGTGAAGGGATGCAAGCAGAGAGTTCAGAGAAGCAGTGACCACTGAAGCAGCGATAGAAAAGAGATAAAGATGCAATAGTGTGGCGAAGAGACAGAGGTTGAAGGGAGCCAGTAAGAGGAGGAGAGTTAATGAGTTGAACAGCCTTTGACTTAACCCTTTTGAGATGAGCTGTATGTGGGGAGCCTTCCCACACATGAGAATTGTATTCAACACATGGGCGAATAAATTTAACCTGTGTATAAAGTCAACAACTGTGCAGGAATAAAAACGGTAGAGTCGGCTTAGCACATCTAATCTCTTGACAGCTGATTTTACAAGAGATGTAATATCTTTCAGAGGTAAATCCCAAGAGAATGAAGCCTTATTTATGTTTAACCCGCTGAGCCCCACCGACGTACGATGCATGTCACTACTTTTTTCCACGGACAGACCCATGACGTGCATCGTACGTCACTCAATTGCAAGGCCCGTTATGTGCACATTTTTCAACATTCACGGGTGAATTTTGGTAGGCATATGTGGGAGACCTTCCTCTACCTGCTGTCAAGCAGAGATACTGCCTGGCCCCACCTGACCCCCCTTCTCTTCTCCCCCCCCCACACACACTGGGCAATTCACCTGTTAGCAGTGACCTAGCCAGTAAAGATATGTTGCCCCACGGTCTCTCCAATGACGAAATTCACGGTAAAAGTGATTCCTGAGGTGGAGGACAAAGAAACAAAGAAGCTAGAGGGAGAAACAAACAGAATGTCGTAAAGGAAGGTGCCATATGCTGGGGTTTTGGGTGAGTGAACAATGCTTTTATCCCCTATATTATTGTGTGTAAACCAATATTGACTTGTACTACACATAAATTCGTACCAAATAAATCAATAATTACGTAATTTAAAGTGGCTTGAATTAGTTAACCCTTCCATAGTTCGTTTTCTTTAGCCAGGTACCCTGAAAAAGAAGGAAAACATAAGGCTGAATGACACCTATATCAACCTTTTTAAAGCTCAGGAGGGCGATTTCTCTGTGAATTTTCGATGTTTCTCACCAAAAGTGGAGGTTTGAGCCAAAAAAAAAAAAAAAAAATCGGTTGGGTTCTGAGGGTGTTTCGTAAAAAATTGGTCGGGACTGGGCGGATTAAGGATGATGCAGGACTGAGATGGATATTATTAAACATTAGTAGGTACTCCTGTCCAAGATTTTGTCGGGTCGGTAGGTGTAAGAATTGAGTCTTTGATGCATTAAAAACAACAAGATTACCCCAGTCATAGATACGAGCCAAGTCAGATATCAGGTACGTCATAGCCCCCCCTAGGATGCCAAACTCCTGTCATGTGCACCTCCATACTTCATTAAGCAAACTTGATCCCTTGTGTACATGCCTAGCCACATCAACTTCCAGATCTCGCTTTCTTACAAGCTCATTTAACATATCCACCTACCTGCTTCGCTTAGCAGGCCTCCTCCCATCTGTAAACTCACTCACATGCACTGTACCCTTATTTACTGGTCGATAATATCTACACTAATTCTTCTCATATGTCCAAACCTTCTTAATACATTACTTTTGTAGA
The DNA here is from genome assembly GCA_018397915.1 of Birgus latro. NCBI lineage: Eukaryota > Metazoa > Arthropoda > Malacostraca > Decapoda > Coenobitidae > Birgus > Birgus latro. Next base: position 21,775 of record JAGKTI010013318.1, read on the forward strand.
ACACTACCAACAGACGTAGCTACATACTCCAAATCTTTCACGAATCGCAGTATATTTTTATCCTACCAACACTACAACCATAGTCCTCCATCATCTCACTTCCACTGCTCATACTCATGATTTTTCCTCTCATGTCATAATGGTTTCATAGTCATACATCAGTGTAAATGCTTATACACATTCATGCATTTGTAGTATGAGTTTCTACCAGATAATAGAAGTTAGGAGTGGAGGAACATAGTTATACCATCAGGAATTCAGGTTATTAACCCACCGAGTCCCACCGACGTACGATGCACGTCACTACTTTTTCTGCGGACAGACCCACTGATCTGCGTCGTACGACAGTCAATTGCAAGGCCCGTTGTTTACACATTTTTCAAGATTCGCGGGTGATTTTTGGTAGACATATGTGGGAGACCTTCCTCTACCTGCTGCCAAGCATGGATACTGCCTGGCCCCACCTGCCCCCCTCCCCCCTTCCCTCCCATACTCGGCAATTCACCTGTTAGCAGTAACCTGGCCATTAAAGACATGTTGCCCCACGGTCTCTCTAATGACAAAATCTACGGTGAAAGTGATTCCTGAGGTGGAGGACAAAGAAATAAAGAAGCTAGAGCAAGAAACAAACAGAAGTGATGAGGTAGTAATGTCCTAAAGGAAGGTCCCGTATGTGGAAGTGTTTGGTGACTGGACAATACTTCTATTACCTAAATAATTGTGTGAAAACCAATATAGTCTTGTACTACACATAAATTTGTACCAAATAAATAAATAAATAAATATGTAATTTAAAATGACTTGAATTAGTTATCCCTCCCATAGCTTGTTTTCTTTGAAGCCAGGTACCCTGAGAGAGAATGAAAAGGTAAGGCTGACTGTCACCTGTATCAACATTTACAAACTCAGGAGGGCGATTTCTCTATAAATTTTCGATGTTTCTCACCAAAAGCTGAGGTTTGAGCCAAAAAAAAATTTTTCCAAAATTGCTCGGGATTGGGGGGTATTGAAGATGGAAAATCAGTCGGGCGTGACAAGTTAAAGTGATGTTTTCGCCTATCAGAGTTAATATTTTTTACTTTTCTACATCAGTGAAGTACTTTTTAGGCATCTTGGAATATGTCAGGTGAAAATATAATGCTAGGAAGACGTTGGGAAGAAACTGAGAAGTTATGCAGTAAGAGCATCGACAGTATACATCCTCCCCTCAAGAGCGCTCAGCAAGCATTGGCATGCGCATGACAGTCACAGTGAGTCTGGGGGTGTCCAGTGTGTTGCCATATATACATTAACAGCTGGATTAACACAGCTGTTCATCACCACAAGCCAAATTTAGAGTTGAGATGAACACTTTTTTTTTTTTTTTGCATTTGGCCATTTCTTGGCCATTTTTTGACCCAAGCCAAAAATGTCCGGGACTTGGGGTATCCGAAACTTGGGTGTCCAGATCTTTAAGGGATT